>PITA01021211.1:0-33083 GCA_004023965.1 Spilogale gracilis | reverse complement strand
CCCAGGCGCCCCTAATATTTTTTCTTAATCTTGACAATTCCTATGAACACAGAGCAGGCATTTTATAGAATTCCATTCAATGGGGTTCATTTTCACTTAAGCATTTTGGGAAGAATATCAGAAGTGATATGTCCTTTTCAAAACATCATATCACACAACACTTGTTTTTCTCAATACTGGAGATTTTAACTATTTTCCACAATAAATTTTACTTTTTCTTTTGTATTTATTAGGTGATTTATAGGGATATACCATGATATTGCATGATATCTTCTAACTCGTCAAAAACTTATTCACTAGGTTTAGCATCAAGTAATCTTATTACTCCATCAACCTTTTTTTTTTTTATTTGATATATACTGTAAGGGAGAACTTTGATAGGTAGATAGATGACAGATTAGATAGATAGGTGATGATAGATAATAGACAAATGATAGAGACAGATAATAGAAAATAGATCAGCTGATATATAGACTGAAGGATTTTTATTTAATTTAATGTACTGTAATAGATTATTGCCATTATTTACCTTGATTCTCAGATTTTCAGTTTTGAATAGTAGGAGATCCCTATAGTTGGCTTCTGTGTCCTTTTAATAGGTCTCAATAATTCTTAAAATATTTTCCTAATTTCTTATCTATTAATGCTTCAGATACACTACTTCAGTCCTGGATTTATTTTTCCCCCTTCTAAGGATCCATAGTCCCTGTTATTGGAGAACAGGTTTGGAAACTAAGGTGTAAGCCCTAAGTTTGTACATTGCATTGCCAATGGTTCTAGCCCCTTTCGACATACAAAGCTGGGAAATGCACATACACACATGCATACGATTATAAGTATATATGTACATATATAAACATATTTGCCTATTTCTCTCTTCCTCTGTGTATGTTTGTGTCTGTGTGCAGAAATAGAAGTATTTTGCATAATTCTATATATATTTATATATGTATATGTGTGTGTATCATATATTTATAAAATATGAATTCATTCTGAAATTTCCAATTCCAATCCAACACTGCAGGATATATTTAGTCTTACCCTTTTTTATATCAAGAATTTTTTTAGCCAATAGTGAGAAACTTGTCTTCTCTTATCTTTAATGTATCTACTCACTTCTCAAGCCAAAAATACATTAAAAGTAGATTCTGAATTTCTCACCCATATCGCTTTAAAAAGAAAACTTACTAACTAGAGTTCAATTTAATTATAGTCTTTTTGTGTGTGTGGGAGGGAATAAAATTCACATACAATGATATGCACAAATCTCAAGGATGCAATTAGTTGGGGTTTGACAACTGAGCACTCCAGTATAACCTATACGATGGTCGAGATATAGAATCTTTTCATCCACCAAGAAAGATCCATTCTACTCCTTAGCTGTCAGGAGACCACCTAAAGCAAACAATTTTCTGATCTTTTTTAAATCATAGATTATTTTGCCTATTTTAGAATTTAAATAAATGGATACAAACTATGTATTTTTCTGGATCTGGTTTATTTTGCTAATCATCAAAAAAAAAATCATCCGTATTATAGCATATATCCATAGTGTGCTCCTTTTTATTATTGCCCAGGATTATTCTATCATATATGTGTACTACAACTTATCTGTTCTTGAGATAAAATGTTAGAAGTCCTCTCTCTGCAGAGTCTAAAACAAAACTCTCACAGTCCAGTTTCTGCCACATCGTGTCTTGGTTTTTCTTGCAGGACTCAAGAATATATGAAGGAGAAGCAAAGAAAACGGGTTTATAGCGTACGCCATATATTTCATTCTTATTCGGCAGCACCTGTTACTTGGCTTGCACTCTATTCTAAACCCAATATCAGTTCAGCAACAAAATTGTTACTACACACATAAAATGAATGTTTCCCGAAAATCAATTTACTGTTCAGAAAAATCACAGGAACTCAGTTAGCTCAGTACACGCTTAAATCTTTAAACATTCTCTTCTAGGCATGCCCTGTCAACATTGCTATTTTCCAACTTCTATCACACTTTCATGGGAGAATAAACTATGTCCCTTGCAAGGGTTTAACACTGTGTTAAATGAAAGAAAACAGGTTAAAAGTATTTACTTTTTTTTTTTAAGAGAGCAAGAACATGCTCAAGCAAACAGGAGCAAGTGGGAGGGAGGGCAGATGGAAAAGGGGAGAATCTCAAGCAGGCTTCATGCTCAGCACAGAACCCAACTCAGGGCTCAATCCTGCAACCCTGAGATCATGAACTGAGCCAAAATCAAGAGTCTGATGCTTAACTGACTGAGCCACCTTGGCACTCCAAGTTTTCACTTTTCTAATGCACAGATTGTCTGGAATTTCAGTGTGTTAATATCAGTCGTGAATCTCCATGGAGGGGTGTGGCAGAGGCGTACAGCACTTTCCTTGTTCATTTGAATACAGAAACTACTTTTCTCCTAATTGGGAGAAGGACAGATATTTTCACAGGCAAGTGTTCTCACAGAATCCTCTTGTGAAAGTCTTCCTTAATCCAGGCATGTGATGGTGTTTAATTATTTCCATTCCTTCAAGAGTTTCTGACTGTGCCCTGATAAATCCTTTCTTGGCCCCCTTTTGTTTTCAGTCTTCAGAAAGCAACATGTTTCATTAAATCAACCAAGTGTCAGCGTTCTAAACTCTGTTTACAGAAAATCATTCGCTCATTTATGTCATAGCCACAGATAATTGTCCCTTTCTTCACCTGAGTCTTTCTGTATTGAGCTTTTACTATTCTTTACCTTCAGTCTGAGTTCTCATATACATCTATATAGCTTCTTTTTTTCTCTCTCAAAGCCCCTGTACCTCATTACTTCATAATCAAGATATCCACTGAAGTCATTTTACCTTTAAAGATTTTTTAAAAATTAGGTTGTTACATCATTTCAGGAACTGTTGAAAATCTCCTTCTCATCCCCAATATTTCTTTGAATATCTCATGACTCTGATTTCCTGTTTCTGCCAAGATCCAGGTCTCGTTTCTGCTTTGTTTTCTAAAATGATTCCCTCTGGTCTGAAAGACAGATATATGTGATTGATGCTTTTCCTCCATTTCACCAATCCACTGTTCAACTGTTCAAGTTTTAGTTCTACCATTTTCCAATTTAATGATTTTCTTAGACTTTATGCTTTTAAGTTCGCCATGTGTCTTTTGTATTTTCTGAAACTTGATAATATTTTAAGACCTATAAAATGTAACAAAATGAAACAATTTAGATTAATGGCAAGTTGTCTCCTATAATTCAAACACACTACGGTTAGAATCCATGTTTTTTTTATACATTATTAGTATGATTCTATGATAATTGCTTCTCCTAAAATTATAATATCCAAAACTTCTTTCAATTTGATTCATGAAATGTAGAGTAATTCCACTTAATCTATATTTTATTATCAATAAATATATGATTTATTAATACATAATATCAAGGTTAATAAAATTAGAATGATAGACATCATTAAAATAATTATTTTTATTTTTATCAGTTATATTAGCAAGAAGAAAAGTAATAAACCAATTGATAATTTTCTTTTCTCCACACCTTTTGCTTCATGCGTTTTCTTTGTGGTCTCACATTGAAGTATGAAACAGTCATTTGATAGTGTATCATGCCTAAATTATGATTCAGGAAAGCTCTTACTCATGCAGTGGATTTTTATGAGTATCTTAATTGTGGAGCTAATGCAAGCTATAGATTGATGCTGATTAAATCCAGATGGCTTGCTCTCTTGATCCTTAAAAGTTTAAATTGTCAGTTACTGATTCTCCTTTTCCTACTGTGTATTTTTAGTAACAATATCTCTTCCTTATTTTGAAAAGATATTCCACTCTTTGTATTACATTTGGTCTGAATTTCTTTCATGGTAATGTTTCAGTTAACAGTTTTTAAAACCCATAGAAAAAGGATAGAAAGTACATTTCAAATATTCAGTTCTCCCCGAATACTAAAACCTCTCATATTCACAAAAACTAAGAATGTCTTCCCTTTCAGTACAAAATCATCATTTCATCTGAAGAATAAGAAAATCAACTGACCAAACAATCCCAGTGTATCTGTGTTTATGTTGACAACATCTAACAATTTGTTGAAAATAGTCTCACTGCTTTCACCAAGTTTGATTTTGAAAAATTATATATGTTAAAATGGATCCCTGGTCCCCAGGCATGCAATAAAATGAATACAAAGAAAAAAAAAAGAATATCAGCAATCTGAAGTGGATTTTCTAAGTAGCTAAGTGGTTGCTGGGTAATTCAGGGATGATATGGTTAACTCATTAAATCAGATTCACCACAGCTGGCTCAAAGACTAGTCACTGGTGTCTTAATGTCCGCTCATACGTGGAAGAAAAAAAATGAGGGGTTCTCTTGGCAGTTTAAACATAGATACAAAATGGGAAAAAATCAAATAAATAGAGATGAATAAGAAATTAATTCAAAACAAAATATCATTGCCTTTCTTCAGCTCAGACAAATGGGGAACCATGATTTTGATGATGTGTCATATGAAGAGTTATATCCACACATAATTTGGTTTTCTTTTATCTGGCTCTGCTTTTATCAGTCAGTATCATCTCCCAAAAATGCTTTCTTTGGATCATACTGGCCCAGTCACCTGATTATTCTGACTTCTGACTTGGAGCCATTGGAAGAACTTTGGATTTTCCTTCAAGAGAAATGGAAGTAATGATAGAGATTTCAGCTGGTGAGCAGCATAAAAATAGAGATCATTGCTCTTTTCTTCCTACTTTGAAAAGAAAAGTAAATTTAGAAACTATGCTACAATGAGAAAATTCAAATGCTGATTGCAAATATCTTACAACAATAATACATTCTAATTATGATTTACTTAGAAAATAGAAAAAATATGGGGAAAAAAACAAAATTGAAAGCATATATAAGTGCATCAGGTGGGGGAAAATGTATCAATGCTGCAATGAATTTTCTTTCTTCTATTTTTTTTTTCTATGCAACAAAATGTAAGATCAGACCATATATAGTATTATATGTTGTATTTTTCACTAAATATGATATTTTGTTACATTTAGGTCTTATATTATTTCCTAAAATGGATTCATTAATTCCATAAATTTGTAATATTTACAGAGGTTCTTTAAAAAATTTTATTATTCATTTATTTATTTATTTATTTATTTATTTATTTATTTATTTATTATTTGCCAGAGAAAGATAGAGAAAGCAAGAGTACACAAGCAGGGGGAGCAGCAGACAGAGGGAGAAGCAGGCTTCTTGCTGAGCAGGGAACCTGATGAAGGACTCGATCCCAGGATCCAGGGATCACGATCTGAGCCAAAGGCAGACACTTAACTGACAGAGCCACCCATGTATCCCTAGAGAGTTTTATCTTTCATGTTTTTAGTAACTGTTTAATAGATACTCTATTATACATGAATAGTTTCTTAGTAGTTATCTCATCATGGTTAAGTGTGTGGGTTTGTAGTCAACTCTCTGGGTTCACATTCCAGCTTCAAAGACATATGACTCATCTGACCTTAGTCAAGTCACTAAGCCATCTATATTTGGGGTTCATTATTTATAAAACGGGCATAAGAGAAATAATATCTAATTCATAAGACCATTAATGGGTTTAAATGAGATAATACATATAAAGAGTTTGGCATGCTGCTTGACACAGTGTTGTTGAAATAACCATTGTCATTACTATCAGTCTTTAGATGTCATTTACAATATAACTCTGGAGAATCACAAAGCAAGTCAATAAAATGAAGGCTCTGAAAGGTGTCAAAACCAAGTAATTTATCATCTATTCAACACATTTCACTGGAGATTCCTTTTAAATATTACAACTCTAGGTTAGCTTTTAGCAGAACAGACATTGAGAAATTTTACCCTAAATAAAAAATTTCAAAGCATTTTTTCCCTGGACCTTTGTGTTTGCCATCCATCCAGATGCCAATTTTAATTTTTCCCACTCCATTGTACTGACATTTAAGTTCCAAGACACTACTCTCTTAGATGGTACACTTCAGTCCATTTCTAACCACCAAAATGTATCTTAATAACTATTGACAGATTAATACTCCAAATGTCCAGTTCCAATCACATCAAAGACCTTGGGTAGTATCCTTCAAAGAAGCTTTCACTCAACACTTTTAATTCTTTACATGCATCTAAGAATTTCCATGATCCAGTGAAGGAATTCTCCAACCCTACTGCCATGGATGAGGATGTTTTCTATGACCCTAGAAACTTTAACTAAAGATCCTGTAATTCTTTGCCTGTCTTTTTTGCTGAAGTTTTTCCTTATATCCACATATCCTTTACTTTATCTTCACAAGTTTATATCCTATCTTCCCATTTAGAACTTGCCATGTTCTTCATAAAAACACCCCCATTTTCCATAAGAGGAAGAAATTTTCTGTTTTAGCTTCTATAGCTGCTCTTCTCCAACATAATTCATTATGTTCTGACTTACATTTTTATATTGGATTTGTTTAGGGTAGCTTTTATGTAAGTTTTGAATATTATTAGAGTTTTCTATGTACACGTTTCATCTCCATTATCAAACAATAAGTTTCTAAGTAATATTCGTGATCCATATGATCTTTGTAGCTGTCACAGCACTAGGATAATGTTTTCCAGATGGAAACTCCTCATGTATTTCTTAAATATGTAAAGTTTAGCCTTTTACAAAGGTCACCATTACTTCTTCTGAAGATCTTACAGGTCACTCTCCTATCTAATTTATATAATTAACAAAGGTGGCAAGGGTCCTTATCTGGAATTCATAAACTGCCTCCCAAAGAGCAATACTCCATTATCTTGCCTTAAATGGCAAATATCTTTTAAAAATAACAAAATTAAACTGAGGAGATAAAGACTTTTTTTAAGTGCTGGATTTTTATGGAAGGAGCACCAACTCAGCAAGAGTGGAGTTCAGCATCTCCTTTATCTGCCAAGAAAACCAAAAATGCAATGTAGATTTTATTGGGCTTAAACAGTACAAGTGTATCATTTCTAATGCAATTAAGAGGCTACATCAAGAATACTGGATACCATAATTGTCAATTAACATGAGGTTTGAATTATTATTCATAATCTCTGTTTACATAAATTGTATTCTGGAGGCTTGGCTTTTCCATGAATTACTGAGGGTGATTCTATTTTATAGATTTCTGATTTCCTGGGTTTAAATATGTTCTACTGTGTTGTGCTGAAATAAGTGTATAAAGAAAATACTTTGAAGGAATAATTGTTACCAGACAAGCAAGACAGAGTGAAGAGTCTTGCCATTTCACACACGGATGAATGAAGGAATCTGAGAAGGAAATGTTGTCAGTCACAAGCCCCTATACCTCACTACCAAGCTATAGGAGCCATGTTGTGAGCCATGTTGTGAACCATGCCCTTCCCCCTCTCTTATTCTTCTGGCTGTTCAGCTCCTATCTCTTTCGAGGCTCAGAGCTCAGGAAAGCCAAAAATCCCTCCCTCATTCCTGAAGCAGAGAAAATGAAGAGTGCCTGGAATTCATCAAGTAGGTCCCAAAATTAATATTACTGTACTTCTTGTTTTCAATCAGTTTAAACCTTAATTCCAGTTTCCTTCCTAAATGAAACCTTTCCTTTGGAAAATGAAAAGCTCTTTGTTATTAACATCAGCAAAAATAATAATAGCAGTAATAAAATTACCTCAAGTGAAAAATGTCCGTTCTTCTATTTTTCCATACTCTAAATCTGATCTTTGTTCTTAGGATTTCTTACTTTACATGCAATTGCAAAATTCAAAAGTCCATATTCTTCAAAGTTACCATGAAGCAGCCCAGTTACAGTATAGGGTACAGAAGGTTGTAGGTTTAGCTCTGGCTCTCTTTATCTGGAAGACAGGATGTGTTCACACATTTGCCAAACCCTCTCTAGCCACTCAAAGTCCCCTTTCCTCCTTGGTTTCACTCTTCCCCTTTCTGCTTACCTTGAGTAACATCATCTAATGATGATTTTGCAATTTTTTTTTCTCAATATTCTAAAATAAAGACAAAATTGTTCTGCTTTTGTCCATTACTGAGATGTTGCTAATATGAATTGTTTGCTAAACTTGCTTCCATCAAGCTTGCATTCCTCTCACCTTCATTGAGCAACTGTAGGGGGAAAAAATATTGTAAGAGTATGCCTAACTTCACTGTTTCAGGCTGAGCCATTCACAAAGAGGTCCTGCTTGTTTGAGCTACATTCCTTTCCTTCCTCAGAGACCAGTCTATGCTGGAGGCTCAATTTGCATGGAATGCCCTGAAGTATTTGAATTCACAAAAGAGCCTTGGAAATCTCTCAAGAATTGTCTTTCCTTTTAACTTTCTGATGCTTCCTGTTTTCTGTGAGTTTTCAGGCATAAATCCCTTAAGCAAGAAAAAGAAATGGTGTTTGTTGAGGACACTTTTTTGTTTTTTGGTTTTGTTTTTGTTTTTTTTTTAAATTTTCCTCAAGCAGGATAAGAGGAATTGTGACCTGTTTACTCCATGGGGAGCAAAAAGTTCCTCTTACTGACCAGATGATGTTTTATAAGATAACATAATTCTTCTTGCTTTCTCTCTCTGTATTCTTTTCTCTAGAAAATGTAATCTTTTCAAGTTAATGTAATTAAACAAGGAAGCCATTAGACCAAAGTGGATCTGATGCCAAGGTGGCCAACTTAAGCAAACCAAAACCTAAGTCTTTAAATACCTCAAGGTCACAAAATTGAAAGCTAAGAACAACCAATTAATAGGGTCGGTGTTTAGAGGCTGATAAAAAAAGTGAAGGTTAAGCAAAGCTTTATTTCGCACCAAGCATCGAGAATTATACTCGCCTGGGCCAGGGTCGCCTCTCAAGAGAGAAATGACAATGCCTATTTTCTCAGGCTAGCTTTTACAGGATGACCCTCAAATCACAAGCTAACCAGGTTTAATTTGCATTTTCTATTGCTTCAGAAACCCAGAAGCTGAGGGCATTTGGGCATTCCCACCTGGTCCCAAGTACCTATAACTGGTCACCCACTCTTAGTTTGCATCTCCATTGCTCAGGGTCCAGAGGTTGGGGGTTAACTGGGCATCTCCCCCAATCTGGCTTCCCTTTGTTTTCCAGGGGCTGTTTGTCCATATTTCCTGGAGCTGTTTCTCTGAGTAAACAAGATGGCGGCTTGGACATCTAAATAGGTCCTTACCCCAATCCCAAATAGCCAACTTGGTTTTCAGCTATAACCAGTCAATAATTTCCTTTGCGTCTACCTTTGCTCTGTAAATCTTGCCCCAATTCCTGTAGGTAGAGTGTACCTAACCACTTCCTATTTTTGGTGCTGCTCTATTTGAATGGATTTTTTTCTCAAATAAACTCTTTAATTTTTTAAATGTGCCTCAGTTTATCTTTTAACACAACCTGTAATCTCTTTTCTCCCTGATTTCTTAGAGAGAACTCTGAGCAACCTGGTATTTTTAATATTCCCTTACCTCACCCTACCTCCTTGATCCAACCAAATTTTTTATGGAACCCATACTAATTCCTTTTTAGATAGATGCATCATTTAGAAGACATGAGCTTTCAGTGACTCCTTCTCCTGAATTTAACACATGAAGCAAACAATATTATTTTGTAGGTGAGGTTATTTATTTATCTACTCCTATTGGGATAAGAATATTTGTACCAGCCAGAAGCTTCTTGGTAATGACATAAATTTCACTCTTAACTATAATATCTATTTCTTTAATACATATGAAAGGAAGCTAGGATGTGGTAGCATTAGGTTGACCAGTTCCTTTCTCATTCTTCTACTGTTGTTTCTTCCTTTTCTTCCTCCTTGATGATATGAGAGATTTCCCTACACAGTTCTCTGTCTCCTGACTCCTCCTTTTCTTTTGTAATATGTTCATTAAATGTATCTTTATCAAGCACTCTCTATGTTATTTGATCTTCCCTCATTCCTCTGACAAATAATAACTAACATTTTATAAAGGGCAAACAGTGTCAGGGATAGACAATGAGTACAAGGATAGACCTTGAGTACAAGGATAGACAAAACAAACATAAACCCTGATGTCAGTGAACTTACAGTCTACTGATAGAGACAGTTATTAAGCAAGGAGACAAAAACATATGCAATCACATATAGGTTAAGTACTATGGGATAAAAGGGGAAGTTACTATGAGATAAACAGATACAAAATGCCCAGTAGTAGATTGTTTGATCAGAGAAGATGTCTGTAAAATGATAACATCTGAATAGAGCCCTAAAGGGTAAGAAGGGGTCAATGAAATAAAGCAAAGGAGATAAATATATTCCAGGCCAGTTAGACAGGTCTCTCACCAAGCACAGGGACTGTCAAAAAGAGAAAGGTATTCTCCTGGCTTCAGGTTAGGCAAAGCTTTCACATCTATACAGAGTGCTCAAAGGTCTATATTTCCAAACTTGACTCTTCCCTTGAGTTCTGCTACATAACAGGAACTCTAAATAGAAGGTTTCAATGTCTACTGAATCAAATACATCATTTGTACACCAAAGCTGTTCTTTGAAAGCTTGCAGGTGAACACAGGGTTGTTTTGGTCTTATGTGTCTCCTTGAAACCCTCCACAAAAATATTTTCTAAAGTATAGAAAACCATGATCACTGGCAACAGATCTTTGTATTAAAAACTAGACAAGAGCAAGTATATCTTCAGTATAGATAAGTCTTTGTCAGAATGTTAGCAGACTGAGAAACATAATTCTACAAATGCCATATGTTCCAATCTAATGCAGAACAGGATGTTCTCTCAAAGAAATTAGAAAAGTGCTTTGCCTTTATTTCTCCCCATTGGGTCTAATTGAGGAATGTAGAGCATGTAACTTGCCAGAAAATTGGACTCCAGTGGAAGGTACAGGGAATTCCTAATATCTCATTCTTCAGAAGGTTGACAAAATGCATTTGACTTTACTTCAGTCAGGGAACCCAAACACTGAGAAGAAAATACCCTCCCAAATGCAAGCAGCTCAGGGACAACCAAGTATTTGTTAGATATGAGTATTTTTTTTTAAGATTTTATTTATTTATTTGACAGAGAGAGAGATCATAAGTAGGCAGAGAGGCAGGCAGAAAGAGAGGAGGAAACAGGCTCCTTGCTGAGCAGAGAGCCCGATGCAGACCTCGATCCCAGCACCCTGAGATCATGACCTGAGCTGAAGGCAGAGGCTTTAACCCACTGAGCCATCCAGGTGCCGGGATATCAATATTTTAATGAAAGCCTGTGCATGTGAGCTTTGGGTTTCTATTTCTGCCCTAGTCACACTGGCCTTCCATTGTCTCTCAGACAGGCCAACCCTGCTGTACCAGAGTGCTTTGGCATAGTCTGGGCACCTCAGCCATGCCCTCTATTTGCACTTCTGCCTCCCTTTCTTCATTCAAGCCTCTGTCCAATCACATTTTCCCTCCACCCTATCACCTGTAACATTGCAGCCCCTTGCTCTACTTTATTTTTTCCAGTACAAACATTATTTTACATATTCATACATTGTTTGTTTACTGTCTATCATATGAGCAGTAACCATTTCTAGTCAGTGCTTCACATTCTGCCATTATCTAGAAGAGTGCTTACAAATTAGGAAGTGCTCAGTATATGTATATTTTTGATAAGTGAATGGGTATCTGAAAGGGGAAAAAACTCTAGTCATTAATTGGTCAATGAAGAGTACTACAGACCCTACTATTCTCTTTGTGAGTAGATAAAGACTGTAAACATACATAACAGTTGAACAAATTTATTCTATTTATTTTTGAGGAAATCTATAAAAGATTACATTATCCTGAAATTCAGAAAAATACAATGCCCTAGAAATAAAAATTTTCTTAAAATATGCCCAAAACTTTTAGAAAATGTTGCTTAAATATCTTAAATGATCTGCACAAAGATGAATTTTTAATAATTTGAGAGTAAGATATCATAGTGAGATATAATTAAATGAATTCAAAGGTACAAAATAATCAGATTAATATGTGGAAGTGATATAAGGATATGCAAGATACAAGGGCAAAATTGAAATATATTTGCAGGCAACGAAGAATAGAAGTGACATTTATGGGTACTGAAGGAAAGATATAAAGACCCTCCAGAATGCAGAAACAAAATAAAAATAAAGGAATTAGAATCTAGCTCTACATCTAGAATTTTTCAGTCAATGAGCCTATAAATTATCTGTGCAGTTTAAAAAATTATTAAGTGATCCCAAATAGACCCTAAGAACACAATATTTTATCTGAATGCTTTATTTAATAGATAATACTTTCATGGACTGCTTATCAGTACCAGGAGGCATAAGTGCAAAGATGGCAGAGAAGTAGGAGACCCTGTTTCAAATGGTTCCCTAAAGTGAGCTAAATATCTACCAGAACACTCTGAACACTCATGAAATCAGCCTGAGATGTAAGATTACACACTTCTGGATCTCTACGAGGGCAGAAGAGCACCAACAGAGAGGTAAAGCAGAGTGGAAGTGCTCAGACTGAATTCAGAGGATAAACATAAGGGGAGGGAGCCACCAGAACTGACCCACTGGGGAAAGTAATACCTCCAATATGAAAGTGCCCTGTGCTTGGGGACCAGCATCAACTTGGAGTCTGGTTAAAAGCACTCAAAAACAAAGTGTCTTAAGGGGCAACTGGTGGAATCTGAGAGCCACAGCACAAACAAAAACCTTCATTGTCCTAGGATGTCCATAGCTGATATCTGCCCATGGCTGAAGAGAGCCCCACTGGGACTCCCTGAGCATGTGGCTTTCCACTGCTTGCACCACCGCTTGCACTGGGCACAGCCTGCCACATGACGTGTGGGACCTCTGGGTCCGAGGGTACCCAGTGTGGGAGTGAGCTCCAGACAGCAGTCCCAACAACTGTAGTCTTGCCTAAACCGATATCGCTCATGGTTTCTGTGGCATGGGATTGAAGAGATAAGTAGGGGCCTCAGGCAACCATTTGGCAGTAACTGGCGTGTGCACCACCTGTGAAAGGAGTTTGCAGAGGGGCAGTCTGTGTGTCCTGGACCATCAAGAGGGGAGCAGACTGAGGCTTCTCTCTGAGAAGGAGGTCTAGGTATGGACAGTTTACTTTGCTCTGACTCTGTGAAAAGCTGCAAAAAGCCACAAAAGAACAAAACCTCCAGAGAACAAAAGCCTGAAAAACCAGATTCCAAAGAGCCCAGCCCCTTACTAGGGGGCAGGATGACTCAACCCAAGCAAAATATATTGAAAAACAACAGGGGGCGCCTGGGTGGCTCAGTTGGTTGGGCGACTGCCTTCGGCTCAGGTCATGATCCCAGAGACCCAGAATCGAGTCCCACATCGGGCTCCCTGCTTGGCAGGAAACCTGCTTCTCCCTCTCTCACTCCCCCTGCTTGTGTTCCCTCTCTGGCTGTGCTTCTCCCTGTCAAATAAATAAAATATTTTAAAAAAAGAAAAAAAAAAGAAAAAAAAACAACAGGGTAGGTCACTCCCCCAGAATGTAAGCCCAAAGAACAAGAAGATAATTATCAAAAGGTCTCCATAAAACTGTAAAACCCCAACATCTGGGAAAAAAACAATACATTAAGCTCCTGGTATTACACCCAAACCTGTATATTTTATAGATACAGCTTTTCTTTTCATTTTATTTTTGTTTTTAAATTTATTTTCATTTTTAATTTTTTTAAATTTTAAATTCATTCTCACAATTTTTGTTCTTTTAATTTCTTAACCTGCTTATTATTACAACTTGAAGTTTAATACAACATTCCATAGTAACTTTTTAAGTTGAAGTTTTTCATACATATATCTGTGTTTCTTTCTTTCTTTCCTTTTTTTTTTAAAAAAATAAGCTTCAAGATAATTCTTCTTTCCTATTCAATACTACCCCTACATATAACCAGTTTTAATTTCCCTCCATCTCTACAAAGTTGACTCCTCTAACAAAAATAACAAGATACACACAGGAGAAACTGAAATAGTTTCCTCACCCATATCAAGGGTTTGTTATCACCTTTCCATCTGATTCTTCTGCCAGTGTTTCTATGTATTTGTTTTTGCCTTTGTTCTGTATAAACTTTATTCCTGGTGGTCGTTTGGACTGGGTTTTGCTTTTTTTCTCCTTTCTTTCATTTTTTTTAAAGATTTTATTTATTTATTTGACAGAGAGAAACACAGCCAGAGAGGGAACACAAGCAGAGGGACTGAGAAGCAGGCTCCCTGCCGAGTGGGAAGCCTGATGTGGGGCTCGATCCTGGGTCTCCAGGATCATGACCTGAGCCGAAAGCAGTCACCCAACCAACTGAGCCACCCAGGTGCTCCTCCTTTCTTTCATTTGGATGCTCTTTTTGTTAATTCTTTTTGGTTTTGTGCTATATAAATTGTACATGTAGGGCCCACGTTGCCTGGATTTTTTCTTTCTTTTTTTCTCTTTTCCCTCTCATTTTTCTTCCTTCTTTCTTTTTGGTGGAGACTTCTGATTGCCCAAAAACCTTCCAACAGGCAACTTGCCTGTATTGTGGTTCATATATTCAGTTATACATCCCCTCAACCACCCTTCACCAAGATGACCTGAAGGAGGAACACTCAACAGAAGAAAAATTGAGAGACTGCAACCTCTGTCACAGAACTACTGGATATGGACATAAACAATATGACAGAAATGGAATTCAGGGTAGCAATTATCCAAACAATGGCTAAGTTGGAAAAGACCATTAGTGGCAACACAGAGTCTCTAAGGGCATGAGTGCTGACCTGGCAGAAGTTAAAAATGCTATCAATGTGATCCAATCTAATCTATTCTCACAGCTGCGGTAAATGATACAGAAGATCGCATTAGTGATAGAAGACAGAATGATTGAGAAGGAGGAGCAGGAGAAGTCTTGAAGAAACAACTAAAATTCCATGAAAATGGAATTAGGGAAATGAATGATGCCATGAAACTCTCCAATATCAGAGTTGTTGGGATCCCTGAGGGAGTAGAGAGAGACAGAAGAGTAGAAGATATAGTTGAACAAATCCTGGATGAAAACTTCCCTAATCTGGGGAATGAAACATGTGTTTGTGTCTGAGAGGCAGAAATGACATCCTTCAAGATCAATGAGGCTAGAAAAACCTCCAGAAACATAATAGTGAAATTCGTGAATCATAAATTCAAAGAATATGTCTTAAGAACAGCTTGGATGAAGAGATTCCTTATGTACAGAGCAAGGACAATCAGAACAATGTCAGACCTGTCCATAGAAACCAGGCAAGCAAGAAAGGGCTGGCAAGACATATTCAGGAAATTAAATGAAAAAAAAAAAAATGCATCCAAGGATACTCTATCCAACAAGGCTGAATTTCAAAATGGATGGAGAGATAAAGAGCTTCCAAGACCAGCAAGCTCTAAAAGACTATGTAACCACTAAAACAGCACTATAAGAAATATTGTATATCTTATAGAGGGGGTTCTATAAAAAAGGAAAAAACCCACGAGTGACAAGGAACAGAAATTTAAAGAGGAAATCTATAAAAACAAGAACTTCGGGCACCTAGGTGGCTCAGTTGGTTGGGCAACTGCTTTCGCTCAGGTCATGATCCTGGAGACCCAGGATCAAGTCCCACATGGGCTTCCTGCTCAGCTGGAAGTCTGTTTCTCCCTCTCTCAGTCCCTCTGCTTGTGTTCCCACTCTTGCTGTCTTTCTCTCTATCAAATAAATAAATAAAATCTTAAAAAAAACAGAAAAAAAACAAAAAAACAAGAACTTCACAGGCAACATGATGTCAATAAAAACATATCTTTCAGTAATTATTCTCAATGTGAACAGCCTTAATGCTCCCAAAGAATAACACAGGGTTGCAGACAAGATAAAATAACATGATCCATCCATATGCTGTCTACAAGAGACACATTTTGAATCTAAAAGATACATCCAGACTGAAAGTGAGGGGATGGAGAACCATCTTTCATGCCAGTGGGCCTCAAAAGAAAGCTGGAGAAGTGATTGTCATATCAGACAAATTAGATTTTAATCTAAAGACTGTAGTCAGTGACAGAGAAGGACACTACATCATTCTTAAAGGGTCAATCCATGAGGAAGATTTAACAATTTTAAAGATTTATGCCCCCAACATGGGAGCAGCCAACTACATAAGCCAACTGTTAAACAAAATAAAAAGTCATATTGATACAAATACATTAATTGTAGATCTTAATATAACAATCTTAGCATTGGACCGATCATCTAAACAGAAAATCAACTAAGAAACAAGAGCTTTGAATGACACATTGGACCAGATGGATCTCACAGATATATTCAGAACATTCCATCCTAAAACAACAGAACACCCATTCTTCTCGAGGGCACATAAAACTTTCTCCAGAATAGACCACATACTAGGTCAAAAATCAGAGCTCGACTGATACTAAAAGATTGAGATTATTGCCTGCATATTCTCTGACCACAATCCCTTGAAACTGGAACTCAACCACAAGAAAAAGTTCAGAAGGAATTCAAAACTTGGGAGTTAAAGACTCTCCTGGTCAAGAATGTTTGGGTCAACCAAGAAATCAAAGGAGAACTTAAACATTTTATGGACACCAATAAGAATGAAGATACATTGATCCAAAACCTATGGGATACGGCAAAGGTGGGCATAAGGAGGAAATAAATAGCCATCCAAGCCTCACTCAAAAAAATTGAAAAATCCCAAATACACCAACTATCTTTACACCTAAAAGAACTGGAAAATCAACAACAAATTGCGCCAACTCCACACACAAGTAGGGAAATAATTTAGAGCAGAGATCAATGAATTAGAAGCTAGAGATAAAGTAGAACACATCAACGAAACTAGAAGCTGGGCCCTTGAAAGAATTAATAAGATCAATAAACTGTTGGCCAAACTAATCCAAAAGAAAAGGGAGAGGACCCAAATTAATAAAATTATGAATGCAAGGGGAGAGATCATGACTAACACCAAGGAAATAGAAATAATCATCAGAAATTATTATCAACAGCTGCACACCGATAAGTTAAACAACCTAGAAGATATGGACGCATTCCTGGAAACCTATAAACTTCCAAGACTGAAACAGGAAGAAATTGACAACTGAATAGATCAATATCTAGTAACAAGATGGAAGCAGTGATCACACACCTCCCAAAAAACAAGAGCCCAGGACCTAACAGATTCCCTGGGGAATTCTCCAAACATTCAAAGAAGAAATAATACCTATCCTCCTGAAGCTGTTTCAAAAAAATAGAAACAAAAGGAAAACTTTCAGACTCATTTGATGAAGCCAGCATTACTTTAATTTCCAAACCAGACACAGACCCCATCAAAAAGGAGAATTTCAGACCTATATCCCTGATGAACATGGATGTCAAGACTCTCAACAAGATCCTAGCTAATAGGATCCAACAGTACATTAAAAGATTACATACCATGACCAAGTGGGATTTATCCCTGGGATGCATTGGTGGTTCAACATTTGGAAATCAATCAATGTGATAGAACAAATCAATAAGAGAAGAGAAAAGAACCACATTGTCCTCTCAATTAATGCAGAAAAAGCATTTGACAAAATACAACATCTGTTCCTGATTAAAGCTCATCAAAGTATAGGGATAGAGGGAACATTCCTCAACCTCATAAAATATATCTATCAAAAATCCACAGTGAATATCATTCTCAATGAGGAAAAACTGACAGCTTTCCCATTGAGATCAGGAACAAGACAAAGATGCTCATTCTCGCCACTGTTGTTCAACATACTGTTAGAAGTCTTAGCAACAGCAATCAGACAAAAAGAAATAAAAGGTATTCAAATTTTCAAGGAAAAGTCAAATTCTCTCTCTTCACAGATGACTTTATATTGAAAACTCAAAAGACTCCACCCCCAAACTACTGGAACTCATAAAACAATTCAGTAATGTAGCAGGATACAAAGTCAATGCACAGAAATCAGTTGTGTTCTTATACGCTAACCATAAAATATAGAAAGGGAAATCAGAGAATTGATTCCATTTACTACAGCACCAAAAACCGTAAGATACTTTGGAATAAACCTAACCAAAGAAGTAAAATATCTGTACTTGAGGAACTACAGAACACTCATGAACAAAATTAAAAAAAGACACAAAAAAATGGAAGGGCATTCAAAGCCCATGGATCAGAAGAATAAATATTGTTAAAATGTCTATACTGCC
This sequence comes from Spilogale gracilis, assembly GCA_004023965.1. Taxonomy (NCBI): domain Eukaryota; kingdom Metazoa; phylum Chordata; class Mammalia; order Carnivora; family Mephitidae; genus Spilogale; species Spilogale gracilis. The sequence continues at coordinate 14,919 of PITA01021211.1, read as the reverse complement.
CAGAGCAATGTATACTTTCAATGCCATCCCCATCAAAATTCCAGCAACATTTTTCAAAGTGCTGGAACAAGCAATCCTAAAATTTACATGGAACCGGAAAAGACCCGAATTGCTAAGAAAATGTTGAAAAAGAAAAACAAAGCTGGGAGCATCACGTTACCTGATTTCAAGCTTTATTACAAAGCTGTGATCACCAAGACAGTGTGGTACTAGAGAAAAACAGAATAGACCAATGGAACAGAGTAGAGAGTCCAGATATGGACCCTTAACTCTATGGTCAAATAATCTTCAACAAAGCAGATAAAAATGTCCAGTGGAAAGAAGACAGTCTCTTCAATAAATGGTTCTGGGAAAATTGGACAGCCACATATTGAAGAATGAAACTTGACCATTCTCTTACACCATACACAAAGGTAAACTTGAGATGGATGAAAGACCTCAAAATGAGGGAGGATTCTATCAAAATCCTGGAGGAGAACATAGGCAGTAATCTCTCTGACATCAGCCACAGCTACTTATTTCAAGGCACTTCTCCAAATGTAAAGGAATCAAAAGCAAAAATGAACTTTTGGGGCTTTATCAAAATAAAAAGTTTCTGCACAGCAAAGGAAACAGTCAGTAAAACAAAGAGGCAACCCACAGAATGGGAGAAGATATTCGCAAATAACACTACAGACAAAGGGCTGATACCCAAGATCTATAAAGAACTACTCAAACTCAACATCCAAAAAGAAAATGATCACATCAAAAAATGGGCAGGAGACATGAAGAGGCAATTCTCCATAGAAGACATACAAATGGCTAACAGACACCTGAAAAACATGTTCATCATCACTAGCTGTCAGGGAAATTCAAATCAAAATCACACTAAAATACCACCTTATACCAGTCAGAATGGCCAAAATTAACAAGACAGGAAACAACAAGTGCTGGAGAGGCTGCGGAGAAAGGGGAACCCTCTTACACTGCTGGTGGGAATGCAAGTTGTAGCGGCCTTGGAAAACACTGTGGAGATTCCTTAAAAGATTAAAAATAGAACTACCCGATGACCCTGCAATTGCACTACTGCGTATTTACCCCAAAGTTAAAGAGGTAGCCAAAAAAGGGCCATATGTACCCCAATGTTCATTGCGGCAATGGCCACAATCACCAAACTGTGGAAAGAGCCAAGATGCCCTTCAACAGAATAATGGATAAAGAAGATATGGCCCATATATACAATGGAATATTATGCCTCCATCAGAAAGGATGAATACCCAACTTTTGTAGCAATATGGACGGGATTGGACGAGATTATGCTGAGTGAAATAAGCCAAGCAGAGAAAGTCAAGTATCATATGGTTTCCCTTACTTGTGGAGCATAAGGAGTAACATGGAGGACAGTGGGAGAAGGAAAGGAAATGTGAAGTGGGATAAATCAGAGAGGGAGATGAAGCATGAGAGACTTTAGACTCTGAAAAACAAACTGAGGATATTGGAAGGGAGGGAGGTGGGGAGAATGGATGAGCCTGGTGGTGGATATTGAGGGCACAAACTGCATGGAGCACTGAGTGTGGGGCATAAACATTGACTCTTAGAACACTGAAAAAATAAAGTAAATTATTATAAAAATAAAAATGAAGGAATTAATCATAGCAAATAGATCTAGAAAACAGAGAAATAATTATTTGAGAAGAGAAATCTAGAAATAATAAGAGTTGGCATTTATATACTGCCAGATAGTGACAGGTGCTTTTCTTATTGTTCACCTTTTAGTACCTACAGTAACCTTATTAAGTGGGTACCATTATAATTTTCATTTTATAATGAGAATGCCAAAGCATGGAGAAATTATGTGACTTGTCCAACCTGGAATGAGAAAACCAGCCATCTGTGTCCAAGTATCCAAGATGTACTAATTCCACCAGCTGGAATTTTAATAAATATGGTTTACTTTTTCTCTATTATGTGATCATTTGTATGGCCACTTAAAAGTCTATGCTTTCTATTGTTATTATTCTTTGTCTACATCAGCTGGCAGGTGAATGGAAAACACATAATTATACCTCAAAATACTGTTTCTGCCTAAGTCTCCTTGTAGTTTTTTTATATCATTGTCTATGTCTTTGTCCATCCTTTAATTTTAAATTTTTCTGAATCATGTTGTTTCCAGATTTTTTGCTTTTACATACATAGTAGTTGCTTTTGTTTTTTTGATTCAATATTTGCTACAAAAGGTATGTTTGATCTAGCCCTGCCATCTCGTTTTAAGACACATTTTCTTCATTTCTTTTGGGGATTTCTGGCAGAATTGAGCAAATACACCCTCAGCTATTTTACAAGAATCACTCAGCTATTCTCTTGACAGAGACTTCATTTCTATATTCCTTAGACTTGAATTATTTAAAAGCAAAGAGTTACTCAGCCAATAATGCAGCTGTCAACCAGTAATAAGAATAAGACATTATTTAACAAGGGAGTGAATAAATATATTATTTGGTTTATTGAATGTATCAAAAAGAAATACAAAATAATTAATAAATTAGCTATAGTGTCAAAGGAAAAACTTTACTTTGACATTAATGGGCACAGAATCTTCTTTCCTGATATTGTTCATTAATCTCAAAATAAACATAACCCGGTGGTCTTTTTGTCTTCTCCTTCTAGAAAATCTACTACCAGGATGGCATCTAGATAGTTATTCAGATGTTAAACAGGATTTTTCCACACATGCAGGTAACTTGCACAGATTCATGGTGTTTTAGACATTCATCTGCTAATTGGAATGCTCCTGGAATCAAGGGTTTTATTATTAAGTCAGAAGGAACAATCTCACTACACTTGCTCAATAATGAATCATGAAAAGAGACAGTGCTGATGACTTATTTCTGCATTGTTTTATGGAAAATTCCTATGAAATTGTAATAACATAATGTCTTAAAAATAAAATAAATTCATTTATTTATACCAATTTTTGAAACTAAAAACATCATTTTAAAGATTAGTGCATTTAATTCATGATTCTGTCTTTGCATAAATTTTACAGTATCCTGTGACAGAGAGCAACATGGGTCTTCTCCAAATTTTGAAACTTGTGAAAGCTGCCTGGTTAATCCAAGTGGTTCACTGACTTACCAAATAAATTTTTGAAAGAAAATGCAGCTCCCTGCACACACAGAGACTGCTGCTGCCTCTATTAAAGTCTTCAGAGTTGCTTCTGACCCTATAAGATGATAAGAAATTGTGGGCAGGGCTGCAGCCATCCTATTCATTATCATATCCCCACCTTCTAGGACAGTGTGGGGGACCTAACACAAGCTAAACAAGTATGGAGAAAATTCATGAATGAAACTTAGATGGTTCTTGGTTTTCCAGTAGTTGACTGAAGAACAACAATGTTTATACGTGTGTTTCCTTAGGTTTTGTGTTTTTTTTACATTTTATCAAAGGATTTTGCTAGAATAACTATTCAATCATGTGTTCATTCAACAGATTGATGCTGCCTGAAGCAACAAAGGTATAGAATATAAATGTAAGCTTCTGATAACCTTAAAGACAATCTCTAAAAATGTAAAAGTCACTGAATACAGGATATTCATGATGTCAAGATAGTTTCTCTTCATTCAATCTAAAACCAATTCTATGAATTGGAGAGGAAAATCATCCTAGTTTCATAGAAGAGGAAACCAATGTTCAAGTAGTCTGATACTTGACCTTAGTCATATAGCTAGTGAGTGGAAATTGAAAAATTTGAGGCCAGATTTGATGCGAAGCAGCCTAGAAGAATTTGATACACACAGAAATTCAGTTCTGTTTCTTTAAGTCAAAGCAAGCACTTGGGGGATGCCTGGCTGGTTCAGTCAGAAGAGCCTGTGACTCTTGATCTCAGGGTCATGAGTTCGAGTCCCATGTTGGGTGTAGAGATTACTTATGGATAAATAAATAAACAAAATTTTTTAAAAAAGAACTATTTTTGATTATTGGGAGTAAATTGAGAGATATCTTTCTGGAGATGTATATAATAAGCATAAATAATTCCCATGTTCCTGATTTTTTTTTTAAGATTTTATTTATTTGACAGAGAGAAACACAGCCAGAGAGGGAACACAAGCAGCAGGAGTGAGAGAGGGAGAAGCAGGCTTCCCGCCGAGCATGCAGCCCGATGTGGGGCTCGATCCCTGGACTCCGGGATCATGACCTGAGCCGAAGGCAGAGGCTTAACCACTAAGCCACCAAGGTGCTCCTGATTCTAAGCAATTTTTTAGGCAACAGCAAAAAAAAAAAAAAAAAAAAAAAAAAAAAAAAAAAAAAAAAAAAAAACAGAAAAATTGCTTTAATTATAGATTTTAAAAGAAAAAAGAAATACTATAACCTAAAATGTATTCAATTTTTAGGACACACTCCTTTTTCAGAAATGCATCATGAAAATAAAAGTATAAGTGTATAGTTTTTTAAATTAAAGTAACACCTTCCACTAGCATCTTTTGCTACCTTGGCTCATCAAAATCTTCTGGGTTCTTTAAACACCACTCTAAATGTAAAGCAATGCGCTTTGGAAATTGTACATAAGTACAGTGACCTCACCCATGGGTCCTTTATAGGAAGTTGTGGCATGGTTTCCCGTGTCATGTCACTCCTGTTATTTAATTTTATATTACTTTTTCACATTCATTCTCATGTCACAGTCAGTCATTAAGCTTCAGTTTCCTTATCTGTAAACAGACTAAGAAAAATAATACAGGTTAGGGTCGTTATGAAGAAAAAAGATATCCTTATAAAGTATTTCCTCACTTCTTAATATAGATAAGTTATCAATAAATATAATATATACAATACATATTATAGCTATTGTCTTTGTCAGGGATCCACAGGGTCAGAGACTCAAATCTCAAGAAGTTTCCGAAAGACATACTATAAGCAGTTAGGGGCAAGGTGGTAAAGAATGGCTTGTTTATATATAAAGAGATACAAAAGTGATTTTTTAAAATACTATTTTTATAAGAATTTATTTATTTATTTATTTGAGAGTGAGAGAGAGTACATGCAGGAGTGGGGGTGTGGGTGTGAGGTAGAAAACAGAGTGGAAGCGGAGCTCCATCCCAGGACCCAGAGATCATGACCCAAGCTAAGACACTCAACCTTAACTAACTAAGCCACCCAGGTGCCCCTAAAATAGAACTTTAATAATTCTGTTTTGCAATTCCCACCTAATTCCTTTATCATATCATTTATTTGCTAATCACTGATGCTCCAGAACAAACAGGAACAAATTCTTACTTGAGCATCGGTTTGTATGGTAAGACTACCTGAGGTTGTTTTTATATCCTTCTTAGGAAATGAGAAGAAAGAATGAAAGAGAGCACAGTATATTTGGGAACATTTGACTTTTATACCCTGAGGTATCACATCTTCCCTTTGGTATTCATTCACTGTCTGATTCCCTAAGATGGATGTAAGATTCTTGACAACAGGATATGTTCTAGACTGCTTTATCCCAAGTGCCTTGAAGAGTGCACAGTTCACAGTAGGTGTTTATTAAATGGTTGCTGAATGAATGAACTAGCACCAGTCGTTTAGGGATCTGGGCTTTGAAGAGACCAAAAGGATATATTGGGTCTCTCAGAGCCTTGCTAAATGACGATGATGAGGCTCCTGACCAGAGCAGTACAGTACAGTCATTAGAGGGAAGGAGTGCCAAGTGCCTTGCTCTATCCCTAGCAGGGCTGGGGGCTTCTTAGCTGCTCCTCACCCTGCATGTGCCTGCCTCTAATCCCTGCTATACGTGTGCAGGCAGAGAATTAGCACAAAATTCTCTACCAACTTTGCATCAATTGATCATCTTGACACTTAGAGAGTGTTTCCTCTAAAGAGTTTATACTCCTATCTATTTGGCTATGTTCTTGGTTCACCTTAGCCAAGCATTAACTCAATTGCTAATTTTCATGCTTAATATATTTTTTTTCCAAGTTATTCAAGGAACTAAAGACTGGGGCCGGGAAAGCTTTCTACTCTCAGGGAGTAATTCTTAATTCTAGGGAATTAAGCTAGTCACAATCAAATCTTCCCCCATCAATAACCAATTTAAACCATTATCCCAATTAAATATCATTCTGAAAGCAATCTTAATCAATCCAGACTTGATAGGCTTCCTGAAAGAATTGCCTAATTAAACTCTCTATAGAAGGAAATGATTCTGCCTAGTCAACCCAACGGTGACAGGAAACCAAGAAACAGAAGAGAATATCTGGAAGTTAATCTTCTGAGAGCATCAGACAGAATTCAGAAGCAATAAGACCTGTCCTTTTCACAGGGATATTGTTAGGGTGCAGAGAAAATTCACATGAACCATTTCTGAGAAGGACTCTGAAGTGAAAGTTGTAATCACTATTTTTGGAAGGTGTCCTCTGGGCCACTTGCCTTGTTTCTGAACTTTTTTTCTTTCTATTACATTTCTTTCTGTAAACCCAAAATCTCATTCTCTCTTTCATGCTAGGACTGTCATGTACAGTGGGGCAGGTTGTTCACTCCCCAAAGGTAACTTTCGAAGAGCTAAATGGAGACTAAAATCCAGTCCAGGTACTTTCTCTCCATGCTAGTTGTCTATGGAATACTCTTTCTTCAGGGCACAAAATCCTTTCCTAATATGCACAAAACATGTTCTAACCTTATCTTATCCTTCTTCTATTACTTTCCCAGGGCTGCCATGACAAATTATCACGAGCTGAGTATTTTAAAACAACATAACTGTGTTCTCTCACACTTCTGGAGCCTGGAAGTCTGAAACCAGGGCGTCAGCAAAGCAGCACAACCTCTGGAGGCTTTAGGGTAAGATCCGTTTCTTGCCTCTTGCCTCTTCTGGAAGCTGTTGGCATTCCTTGGCTCGCATTTTGCCTTTCTCTGCGCCATCTTCCTATCACTTTCTCTTCTGTGTGTCTGCATTCTTTCCTTTCCTCTCTCTCTTAGAAGGACATGTGTGATGGCATTAAGGACCTATATGCATAAATGAGGGTAATTCCCTCATCTTACAATCCTTGGTTATATCTGCAAAGGCCATTTTTCCAAATAAGGTAGATTTAAAGTTCCAAGGATGAGGACTTGATATCCTTAGATGGTTATTATGCAGCCTGCTGTGTTTCCCAAACTTCTTTCAGGTAATAACATTACATACTGAGCACAGTTTTTTCAGACCTATTAAGGTTCATGGGCACTCAGGTCTTCATACTATTCAGAATGAGAGATTTAAATATCAGCCATGCTGTTGTAAACAAAACAAAACAAAACAAAACAAAACAAAACAACACCAAAAAAAAACTTGTGAAACATGTATATACCAACGCTGTCCAACAGAACTTTCTGCTCTGATGGAAATGGGACAAATGCTCCCAAATTCAGAACTGAGACTCTCTGTGACCATCTTTTTGTACCACATATCTTTAACCTGCTGAGGAGGAAATAATACCGAGACTCACCCTGAGTTGTTCACTCTCTCCTCTTAATGTGATACAGAAGTCCTGTTTGCTGAAATTACAGCTCTGCAGCCCATTTGCAGGATACTCTAGCATTTCACACCTTGTGGCACTGACAAGATAGGTTCTCAAGTCTTCCCACTGCTAAGCATGGAAAACTAGAAAGATAGATCCACATGACAGAAGGACCCTTAAAATTAATGTAGCTCCTTTTCATTATGAAACCCTGAGCTCTTTAGGAAAGAAGGTAGAAAAGAATGTATAAGTGTCTCAGCTGGTAAAACATAGTCTTCTCTATATTATGCTCACTTAGGAAAATTAGTAGAGCTTTGGGTTTGGGGAGAATATTTGTTTTCTTGTTTCCTTATTAAAAGCACATATTGAAGACATTAAAAGTGAGATATGCTTATTGACTATAATGTAGAAATATATACTAAAATTTCACTGCTGTGTATTTACCCAAAGAAAGCAAAAACACTAATTTGAAAAGATATATTTGGTATGCCTAGGTGGCTCATTAAGCATCTTCCTTGGGCTCAGTTCATGGTCCAGGGTCCTGGGATCGAGCCCCACATTGGGCTCCCTGCTCAGCAGGAGGTCTGCTTCTACTTCTCCCCCTCACTCTGCTTCTGTTCCCTTTCTCGCTGTGTTTTTCTCTCTGTCAAATAAATAAATAAAATAATTTTTAAAAAAAGAAAGAAAAGATATATTCATGCCGATGGTTATTGCAGCATTGTTTACAATAGCCAAGATATAGAAGCACCCCAAATGCCCATTGAAAGATGAATAGATAAAGAAGATTGAGGGGCGCCTAGGTGGCTCAGTTGGTTAAGCAACTGTTTTCGGCTCAGGTCATGATCCTGGAGACCCGGGATCGAGTCCCACATCGGGCTTCCTGCTCAGTGGGAAGCCTGCTTCTCTCTCTCTCAGTCCCTCTGCTTGTGTTCCCTCTCTCGCTGTGTTTCTCTCTGTCAAATAAATAAATAAAATCTTAAAAAAAAAGAAGATTGATATATATACATATGATAGAATACTACTCACTCACAAAATGGAATGAAATCTGGCCATTTGCAACAACATGGATGATATTATGCTAAGTGAAATAAGTCAAACAGAGAAAGACAAATACCAAAAGATTTCTCTTATATGTAGAATCTTAAAAAAAAATGAACAAAAAAACAAACAGACTTTTAAATACAGAGAACAAATAGGTAGTTGTTAGATGAGAGATGGATGGGGTATAGGCAAATACATATAGGAGATTAAGTACAAAACTCCAGTTATAAAATAAGTAAGTCAGAAGATGAAAAGTACAGCATAGAAACATAGTCAATATTACAATAATGTTTCAATAACTCCGTATGGTGACAACACTCACCATGGTAGATTGAGTAATCTATAGAATTGTTGAATCCCTATGTCTCACATCTAAAACTAATGTAACATTGTATGTCAATTGTGTTTCAATAAATAAACAAACAAATAAATAAATGTATCTTCTTCTGTCAAACAAAAAACATTGTTATCTCTACCTGGATTGTTACAACCATATTTGGAGGGGTTGGGCTCAGCCTCCAGTTAGTCTCTTATCTGCAACCACTAAAATATTTGCACAGTGGAGAACTTTTTTTTTTTTCCCAATGACTTCCCACTGCCTAGTATACAGTCAAGTTCCTTAATAGGAGCTTTTCAAACTTAGGAGTTTTATATCTTCCAACTATAGGCTTTCCCTAAAGGCCTCACAATCTTTGGCTGAATCTGTGGAAACACTTTTAATTCCCAGCCAGAGTGATGTTCCCCTCATCATGGTACCTCCAAACATTGTTACTTCCTTCTACTGAAGCATTTCACCTACCTGCTACTTTCATTCATTTTTACCCTCTGTCTTCCTCCCCATCCTTTTGGGCCATAACTTAAACATCACATTTTCTGGAAATTTCCTTTAACTCTACAATTCTAGAATTAGTGCCCTTTCTCTGGGCTTCTATAGTACCTCACACTTCTTTAGTCATTTTCCTTATACTCTACCACCCACAAGGGTATATTATATCCCCACTAGATGAACACTCTTGAGGGTAAGGATTATACCTATTCTGTAACAATATTTCCATCGTGGGGTACCTGGGTGGCTCTGCCAGTTAAGTGTCTGCCTTTGGCTCAGGTCATGATCCCAAGGTGCTGGGATGGATCCCCACATCAGGTTCCTGCTCAGCGGGGAGTCTGGGTCTCCCTCTCCCTCTGCCCCTCCCTACTGCTCTTGTGCTCTCTTTCTCACAAATAAATAAATAAAATCTTTTTTAAAAAGTATTTCCAGCTTTATCAAAGTGCCTAACACATTAAAGGCACCTAATAGATACACTTTGAATGTATATTAAATATTAGAAAAAATAAAAATAAAAGCAAACACCCTAGGTCCATCTCACTTTTAAGTTCAAATCCAAACTTTTTTGTTACTAACTTTTAATCATAAGTAAGCTACTTATGCACTCTGAATCTCAGTTTCTTATATGTAAAATGAAAAACTAGTATATGGCTGGTGCAAATTAGGGTCACCTTCAATGAGTCATGCCTTTGTATGATTCTCTTCTGTTGAAGGTAGGCTAAATCTGTGACTTTTCTTTTAATCAATAAAATATGCCAAAATGATTTGATGTCACTCTATTAATGTGGTTACATTATATGGTGAGAGAGGAGAAATATTATTCCCAGAACTCCATTAATTATGTAAGATTCTGTTAAGCAGACTGCGGCAAGAGAGATTCCCTACTGACCTTGAGAATGGAAACAGCCATGTCATGGGTGGTAAGTAACGGGGGAAGTACAGATGACTTTTAACCTGAAGGTAGCCTCCAACTGAGAGTCAGAAGCTGACACCATTGTTCATAATATCATAGGGAACAAATTCTGCCCTCAGTGTGAATATGCTCCAAAGCAGATTCTTCCCTAGGTGAGCCTCCAGGAGAGAATACAGCCCTGCCAAAGTAAGATTACAGCTGTAAGGGACCCAGAGCAGAAGACCCAGCTAAGCACTGACTGGTGTCATGACCAAAAAATGTTGTGCAGCATAAATGAAGCTGCAAGTTTGTGTTATTTAAGGGTTTTGTTTGTTTGTTTGTTTGTTTGAAGATTTTATTTATTTGACAGAGAGAAACACAGCCAGAGAGGGAACACAAGCAGGGGGAGTGAGAGAGGGAGAAACAGGCTTCCCCCCTAGCAGGAAGCCTGATGTGGGACTCAATCCCGGGTCTCCGGGATCATGACCTGAGCCGAAGGCAGTTGCTTAACCAACTGAGCCACTCAGGCGCCCCATGGTATTTAAGTTTTAAAAACAGACAAACAAACCAAAAAAACTGATAGATATACCAGAAGTGTACTGTATTTTGATATATACAAGTGTAACTATCATTTAATAGTTCTGAGACTCATAAATAGATGGTGATTATAGTATCTATATTAATATTCAGGTGTGAGGATGAATTTAATGATGTCTGTATGTAATTTTTTAAGCTTGAGTTATAATTAATGTACCAAGAACTGCACATATTTAATAAGTACAATTTGATAAATGTAGACCTACGCAAATTCTCTTGGTATATTGCCACAAAATCTAGGTATTTACATTATACATATTATACATATCCTACCCCTCCCAGAATTTCTTCGTGTCCCTTTGCTTTGTAAATGTATGTATATGTGAAATAAGAATAAGTAACATAAGATTTACCTTCCTAAATTTTGAAAGTCATGATACTATAGGTACTATGTTACAAAGCCACTCTCTAGAATTTAGTCATCTGGTATAACAGAAACTTTCTACCCGTTAAATGAGAACTTCCCATTTTCCTCACCTTTCAGCCTTTTTTAAACTTAATACAGAGCCAATATACCCCGGCCCACCATTAATGAGAGCAAACCCATTTTAAAAAGTTTAACTGTATATTCTTTACATGTCCGATGGCCTAATTAATTTGCATTGAATTTATGTTTACACAATGTCGTCTATATAAGGTGTCAGAATGAGATCTGGAAAATTTACCCAGTCCCCTATCAATAGGCTGATGTAATTGTTTAGATGGCCTGTTTTATTCAATTGATATCAATGAGCAGAACTTATGGCCAAGGATATTACACACATACACACACACTGTCAGCTTGAAGGGAAAGCAAGGTGGACACCAGAGTTTCATCAAACATTAGAAGTGATAAAACTAACTAGATAAACTCAATTACTTGACTGAATTCAAGCATGGGTGGCCATGTTAACCAAGTGGTTTTCAAAAAAGATTAGTTGTGCTTGTCTAGCCAGATGTTATAAGGAGAAGAAACAGAAGCCAAGTCTTGGTTGAAGCTTATTGGTGGGGAAGAAGTGATTAGCCCACTTATCTCAGTTATAAAATTCAATACCTTTCAAGGTTCATATGTACTAAGTAAAACCTCAATGAATAAATGTAACCATGTATGGAATTGTGCAAATTTGGAGAGTTGAAAAATTACTTTGTCAGTGATTTTTTTTTCAAGAGAGAAAGAGCATATGTGAGCAGTGGGGAGGAACTGAGGGAGAGGGAGAGAGAGAGAGCCTTAAGCAGCAGGCTCCAGGCCCAGCACAGAGCCTGATGTGGGATTCATTCTCACAGCAGAGAGAAGCACAGCTAGACAGGGGAACACAAGCAGGGGAAGTGAGAGAGGGAGAAGCAAGCTTCCCGCCAAGCAGGGAGCCTGATGCAGGGCTCAATCCCAGATCTCCGGGATCATGACCCAAGCCAAAGGCAGTCACTTAACCAACTGAGCCACCCAGGTGCCCCATGTCAGTGATTTTTTTAAATTTGTTTTGGACATGAAGAAAAATATGTACATATGGATTGTGATAACTCACCTGCCTCCTTAAAAATACCCAGGATATTTTCCAATATTCCACTTTAAAATATTTTCTTCAACATGAGTCTTCCCTGTAGGTAAGGAATAGATCACCTTTTCTTAAGGTAAATTGATCACTCAATTAGTTAAGTGGCTTTAGAAGGAGCATATCATTATGTTCGTCTTCTTTTACAGCTATTGCTAAAGTATTGTGATGCAAAGAATATAGACTACAAAATGTAGTAGATTGTATTACGGGTTCATGACTATTCATTTCTTCTCCACACTTACCATGTTTTCCAGTAAACAGAATATACTTTCTTGCCTAATTGCCTTTGGGCTTGGGCATATGGTTTCCTTTGGACAATTAAATGTGAAAAAATATACACCACATGTGAGCCAAAGCTTTAAATGCATTTGTGAGTGTTTCTGTCTCTCTATTTATTGACCTCTATTTATAAGAAAATTTGTTTCAGAGGAGAACAACCATTTTAGCCTTATTTCTGAAATGAGAAGGCATATGGAACCAAGTCTAGCATAGCCCAGAAGCCAGGAACAACCCAGTCCTTCCTATACTAAGGGGGGGATTGGAGGGGTGCAGACTGTTCTTGTATACATGAAAAAGAAATATATATTTAAAATAATTGAAATATTAGAGCGGTTTGTTACTGCAGTAAAAACCAATATAGATTAGATAGAAGATAGATGATAGAAAATCATCTGCCTATATCTATCTATCCATCTATCTATGTATCTATCAGTATAGTTAACATATAGCTAGATCAAGATCTAAATCTAGATATACCTAGATTATAATACCTATTCTTCCCCCAATTTACATGCATTGAGAAATACAGTTATTAATATAGTATTTACCATTATCATAATTATCATTTTAGTTAAGATTAAGGAGGAGATCAGGGGAGAGATTTTAAGGAATTGCCTCAGACAGTTGTGGAGCTGGCAAGTCAGAAATGCCCAGGGCAAGCGAGCTGGCTATAAATTCAGGTGAGAGTTGATAGTTGCCATCGCCAGTCAAAATTCCACAGGGCAGCCAGCTGGAACTTAGGGAGAGTTTCTGTGTTATAATCTTGAGGAGAATTCCTTCAGGGAACCTCAGCCTTTGTTCCTAAGGTCCTGGACTGATTGCCTAAGGTCCACTCAATTATGGAGGGTAATCTGCTTTCTCAAAGTCTCTTAGGTGTTAATTGTATCTAAAGAACACCTTTCAAGCAACCCCTAGGCTGATGTTCCACCACAAAACTGACCACCAGAGCCTAGCCAAGTTAATGCGTAGAATTAGCCATCATACTTGCTGTTGACTTTCAGTTAAATTTTGTCATCTGTTAAAAGGAAACTACTTCATATAACTCTCGTGACAGCAGAGGTGTTGATATATATCCAGTATGTGGTATAGTCATGGCATAGGGCATATAGCTTCTAAATGTGACTTTTATTACTGGTCCTCCTGGTAGATATTTTCTTTGTCTTTCTTTTTCACAGGTAATATTGTCATTTAATATCTGTGTCTCAATGTCTTCAACCAAAAGTTCAAATAAAAAAGCCATTTGCAGAGTTGTAGTAATGGTTAAGAGTTATCCACATAAAATATTTGCCTCAGGTTATATCACATTGTAAGCACTTAATAAGTTAACACATGAGATAGCTCTTGATGCCGATGCTCTTCACGTGATGATCCAAAGTATTTTTTTCTCTTCTTTTTAGATGTCTCTATCATCCCAGGGAAAGGAATATAGGAAACTCCTCTGACAGGAAGCATTAAATTTAAAGCCTGGGAGAAAGACCCAGTGAGGAATAGAGAGAAGCAGAAGTAGTCTCAAGAATAAAAGAAAAACAAAAATACACAAATCCCAAGTTTAACCAACTGTTCTTATTAGAACTGTGCAATCTACTTTTTTAAGTAAGCTCCATGACCAGCGTGAACCCCAACATGGGGCAGGAATGGGCAATCTAAAGTGGAGCACCTTTATCTCAGCAACCATCCACTGTAGAATGGAAGGAAGATATGAGGAGAGGCACTGGAGGCAGGCAGGAGAAAAAAATCATTCATAGGGATTATTTAACACTCCCTCACCCTTCCTACTCTCCCCCCACCTTTGAATCTCTTTGGATCTCTTGCTAGTTAGTCTTTAAAGAGTCTGCTTCCACCCTTGTCTCTGAGTCATTTTAGTGTTTATTCAAATCCCCAGCCATACAGTCCAGAGAGAGCTGTGTTTTGGCTGATTCACACTGCTGTTGGTGGAACAGCCACCTGCAAACATCTTCAACCTTCCCTGGACGGAAAGCAGATCTTGGCCATGTTGAGATTTCAGATGGAGAGCATAAGAAAGATGGTGGCACAGGAGAAGAGGTGCCAGCCTTGCCAATCCTGTGACTTCTCTGGCTTTTTGCTATGGTAATAGCCTTCTTGGGAGGATTCATGTATTGAGAATTTTTGCTCAGGTAACCATGATGTTAGTAGTATATCATGGACAACAGAGGAGTTAGAAGAGAATACTAAAGTCTTATTTGGTTTTTTGTTGTTGTTGTTGTTGTTGTTTTTTAAAAGATTTTATTTATTTGACAGAGAGAAACACAGCCAGAGAGGGAACACAAGCAG
>PITA01021210.1:0-33196 GCA_004023965.1 Spilogale gracilis | reverse complement strand
TCATTCCTCAGATTTGGGAAATTTTCATCCATGATTTGTTCAACAATATTTTCGAGGCTTCTCTCTCTCTCAATTCCTTCAGGGATTCCAATAATTCTGATATTGGAGCGTTTCATGGCATCATTCATTTCCCTTATTCTGTTTTCTTGGGATTTTAGTTGTTTGCTCCAAGACTTCTCTTGCTCCTCCTTCTTATTCCGTGTGTCTTCTAAATCACTGATAGGATCTTCAGCTTCACTTACTCTGGCTGTTAGCATATTTAAATTAGATTGCATCTCATCTAAAGCCTTTCTAACCTCAGCTTTCACTTCTGTTACTATGGCTTCCACTTTGAGACTAATGTTCTTTTCTAAATTGACTATTGCTTGGACAGTTGCTGCCCTGAATTCCATATCTGTCATATTGTTTATGTTCATTTCCAGTAATTCTGTGACCGAGGTTGCAGTCTCCAGGTTCTTCTTCTGTTGGGTGTTCCTTCTCCGAGTCATTGTGGCGAGGAGTGGTTGAGGGGGTGTATGGCTAGATATATCAGCCACTATCTAGGTGGATTGGTCATTGGAAGGTTTTGGAGCAACCAGAGTTCACCACCGACGAGGGAGGAGAAAGAAAAAAGAAAACGGAAGAGAGGAAGTAAGAAAAGACACCCCTGCCAGTGCGGGGCCCGGTGATAGGATTTATATGGTACAAAACTGTTACAGGGTAAAGAAAAGGGTTATCAAGTGTAAATGAAGAGATCAAAAAGCGAAGTCCAACCTATATGACCCCCAAGGCCAGTATTTGTATAATATAAAAGCAAAGACAATTACACAGATACACTGACAAACTAGAGTGGGAAGGTGAGGGCAGACACTCCTTGTGGGCAAGGAATGCGTTTCAGATGCTCCCGAGTTTGTCTTGTTGTTATTGTTGGAGGATCCCACTTTCAAAAGATTTTGGGGATTAGAACCAATTGTATATAGGGGTAGTGTTGAATAGGGATGTGGGATTGACTTGAAGCTTGTATCTACATGTACACGTAAAAGAGAGAATAAAGGAAAGAGGAGAGAAGAAAGGGAAAAACGGAGGGAGCAAATAGGGAAACAAGAGGCAACAAGAAAAGCAGAAAATACAGGGCTGTGTTTGAAAAAATTTCAGGGTAAAAAAGAAAAAAAATAAAAAATAAATAAAAAAATAAAAATAAAAATAAAAAATAAAAAATGTTATGGAGTGTTGTATTGGGTATCACGTTGTGGTAAGAAAGGTGCTAAAAATTGAAAGAAGAAAAACTGTGAGAATGTATTTTTAAGCTTAAAAAGTAAAAATAAAAAAAAGTTTAAAAAAGTAAATGAGGTGGAAAACTGTATCATTGAGTTGTAGGGCTTTTGGTACTTGTAGTCAGTGCCAGGAGTTTGATAATTTGCCTTTCCCCCGATTTGGGGTTTTGCATTGGAATGTTGTCCTCCTGAGCTTCTGGCTTGCTTTCTGGGGTCGGGGCATGCCGTTCTGTTTCAGTCTGTCGGAGCAAGATGTCTGTGCCCAGGCCTCCCTCCCAGAGAGAGCTTCTACACAGGGAGGGGCTCTTTCCGGCCTCCCGGTTGGCAGTCTGTCACAGCCGGGCTGGTGTAGAGGTTGTATTGATTTCTGCCCCTGCCCCTGCTTGTCGTTTCACTCCCGCATCTCAAAGCCACAACTCCTTTTGGATTGCGCGACTTTGTCTGCGTCCTGAGATGCGCGGTCTCTCCGGTCACATGCAAGTCTGTAAAAATGCCTTCCCTGGGGGGTCTGCGTGCGGCCTGCAGTGTGGAGAGAAATGGGAGAGAAGGGCAGTGGCGTAATAATAGAATCCACGCCCGCTACTTTTGTGGCAGCTGCGGCAGCTCCGGCGGGGACAGCACGTGTGGGGGGGCGGCGCCGGGCGGCACGGTGCGTGTGCGGGGGCCCCGTGCGGCAGGACAAGAAAGAAAAGTTTTTAAAAAGTATCCTTGCCTTGCTCCTGGCTCCCCTGTGTTCCCGCTTCTGTGTAGCCCCGATTCAGGGCACAATCTGCTGTTATTCCTCACTCACAGAGCACTTTCGTTTTTGGGGTATTTGTTTTCAGTGGTTCAGCTCTGCGGGCTTCCTCCCCCACTCCCCTGTCTCTGGGGGCAAGCCTCCAGACCCTCTTATTTGTTTCTACCTTTTTCCGATGTTCCTTGTCTCTCGTGGCGGTCCAGAAGTGGGAAATATCACATTTCAGGCTGATTTCATGGGTGTTTACAGTGGTCTTGTAGTGTTTTTTTTGCTGGAATTGAGCTCTCTTCAGGGAGCTCCCCGAAATGTGGTCACCTGGCCTTCCGCCATCTTGACCCCCTGGATGGAAAGATTCTTAACAAGATCCTTGCTAACAGGATCCAACAATACATTAAAAAGATTATCCACCATGATCAGGTGGGATTTATCCCAGGATGCAAGGGTGGTTCAACACTCACAAATCAATCAATGTGATAGAACAAATCAATAAGAGAAGAGAGAAGAACCACATGGTACTCTCAATTGATGCAGAAAAAGCATTTGACAAAATACAACATCCGTTCCTGATTAAAACTCTACAAAGTATAGGGATAGAGGGAACATTCCTCAACCTCATAAAACCTATCTATGAAAAACCCACAGTGAATATCATTCTCAACAGGGAAAAACTCACAGCCTTCCCTCTGAGATCAGGAACAGTACAAAAATGCCCACTCTCACCACTACTGTTCAACATAGTGTTAGAAATACTAGCAAGAGCAATCAGACAACAGAAAGAAATAAAAGATATTCAACTTGGCAAAGAAGAAGTCAAACTCTATCTCTTTGCAGATGACATGATATTCTATACGGAAAACCCAAAAGACTCTACCCCCAGACTACTAGAACTCATAACAATTCAGTAATGTGGCAGGATACAAAATCAATGCACAGAAATCAGTTGCGTTCTTATACACTAACAATGAAAATATAGAAAGGGAAATGAGAGAAGCAATTCTGTTTACGATAGCACCAAAAACCATAAGATACTTAGGAATAAACCTAACCAAAGAAGTCAAGGATCTGTACTCGAGGAACTACAGAACACTCATGAAAGAAATTGAAGAAGACACAAAAAGATGGAAGAGCATTCCATGCTCATGGATCGGAAGAATAAACATTGTCAAAATGTCTATACTGCCCAGAGAAATCTATACTTTCAATGCCATTCTGATCAAAATTACACCAACATTCTTCAATGTGCTGGAACAAACAATCCTAAAATTTATATGGAACCAAGAAAGACCCCAAATCACTAAGGAATTGTTGAAGAGGCCTCTTTTATTGTCTATTCCTCCACTAAAATCATACTTGCCATAGAGCACATACTCAATAAATATTTATTAAATGAATGACTAGATGTGTGAATTAGTGAACTTTGGCAACTTAGAAACTTTCTTTGAGCCTCAGTCTCTTTTTCCTGTTACGCAAGGGCCATTAAAATCACTGAAAGGACTGCACCAAAGATTAGATAACATAATGCAACATACCTAGCACAGTGTCACTTCAAATGCATTCAGGACTTCTTATTTTTCTGTTTCCTGGTGAAAATGATTCCCTTATACCTAAGGAATACCTAAAGAGAGCTACCTTAGGGATACCACTGAGAGATAATTAGGCTGGTATCTGATGATCAAAGGACAAACAAAAAACAAAACAAAAAACCTCAAAAATCTCAGTGCTTTCAGTGGGTTATCTGACAACAGGAAGGAACATGAAAACAGACATTTTGTAAGACAGGGTTGCTGGGAGAGAACCTTGAGGTCTTTGGTTTTCTGATTTCCTTCTGTTATGGTGAAGACAATATCGGCCCAGGGAAGAGAGGTCACTTGCCAGGTAACTTGTAGCAGGGCTGGGTTTGGAACCCAGATGCTTGAGACTTGCTTGTGCTCCTCCTCCTACACTTCACTTGCCTCTAAACCCAAATTGGTTCAAGCTGGTTTCAGAGTTTAGAGACTCTGCAGATGGAAAATGTTAATCATTATGGTTTCATATTCTTGGCTGATTCCAGCTTTCTAACGCTTAAGTTATAAACATGTCTTAACTTTAATCATAATAAGTACTTTAATAACAATGAAGATTAGGAGATTATTTTTTCTTTTATTAAATTAGGTGACCTCTTCAAAACAATCTTTGTTTGTAGGCCTAAAATTATATTGTAGAAAATAGTTGAAAGAAGTCATATAAGAATAAGGGAAACATATACAAGATGAAAATAACAGAACATAATGCTGGAAATACTTTAAGATCAAACAGTATCAAATCAGAGACTTATGGTCTGAAATCAGTAAATGATGTGAAACAATGTGATAAAGCTATGAACATGATCTGAAACTGTCACAGAAAACAAGCTCAATAATAATAAAGTATGATTTAAAAATCTCACTTTCATTTTTTTTAGACATGGGCAATCTTCTATGACATTTGATTTTTGTCTACAATAAAAGCATCAAAACTTTAACATAATTAGACAGACATACTTTATGCTAAATCAACTTTACAGAAATATTGAAAATGAAGTGTATATTAGACAACCACAGTTTCTATATAGCTTATTCTGGGAAGAATCAGAATAGATACCTTTTTAAAACTTAGTTCCTAAAAAATGAGCTAAATTTGTTTCTAGTGGGCTCCTAATAACTTTGTTGGCTCAGGTTACATTTTGATGGGACTTAGTCATTAGTGGCTTTCCTCTCACATGCTTACTTTGCCCTTCCCTCTCACATCTCCCTTTTGCCCTCCTTCCCTTTCTTCTACCCCCCTTCTTCATTCTCTTTCTTCAGCTTCACCATGATACTCCTCCTTCCCATCCCATAATTTTCTTACTACCCCTCTCTGTCCGTCTTTTTTTCCTTTTATTGGTCCAACCTAAGTTGAAGAAATCATAAACAAAGGTCTTAATGTCTTGAAAACTACATAGACAAGACTTTTAATTTGAAATATGGTATACTTTTTCTCAGAGGTAGTGATCTTAGATACAAATTGTAGTATATTGCATTGATGGCCCCAGTTCTTCCCTACATTCTTTGCCATGTCACTATGAAGTTCTACCCTTGGAAAAGGTGTGGGTATGTTTCCCCACTCTTCAACTTTGTTTTGTCTAATGACTTGCTTTGGCCAATAGAAAGAAGTTGATGGTATACCATTTCCAAGCCTGGGGCCTAAGAGGCCTTGTATAATTCGGTTTTGCCTCCTTGCACCTCTATCATTGCCATGAAAAGAAAATGCCAAGACTCCTCTGTGGGTCTCAGAAAAAGAATGAGAGACACATGGCACAGAACTTCCTACCCAAGTCAACTGTCCATCAGCTGACCCCCAGCTGACACACAATTCATGAGCTAAATAAATGCTATTGTTACGTATCACTGATACTTGGTAGCTGTTTGTTACACAGAGTTATTGTAGCAATAGGAAATTGGTACACTATCTACATCAGTGTCTTCCATTTCTGAACATGTGGGGACTGAGGCCCAGAGAATCTAAGGTTATAAACTAGTTAAGAACAGATCTGGAACTAGGACCCAAAATTTCACATAGCTGGTCCTATCCACATCCAGTGAACCATGTCTTGTTGTAAAGTATATTTGCATATGCTTGAAACTCTTAATACCCTTCTGCTAAACTTCTATTATTCTTTATTTCTTTACTAATTTGACTCTATCATTTCAGCAATCAATTGGGTTAACTTGATTATTCAATTTATGATAACAGGCAGGAAACAGTAGGCAGTACTGTATTGTTAAGGATTATCAGTATTGCTGTGGTATATGTGTGTATGTATATATGTGTGTATTTGTGGTGGAGAGCTATGAAAACTTGTCACCATGGCTACCACTACCTGAGCAATTACCAAAATTAAACCATACATCACATATTGGGCTAAGTACTTTTTTAAAAATGCAAGTATAATTAACATACAGTGTTATATCAGTTTACAGTATACAATATAATGATTCAACAATTTTATACATTGCTCAGTGCTCACCACGATAAGTATACTCTTTTTTTGAAATTTAAATTCAATTAGCCAACATATAGTACATCATTAGTTTCCGATGTAGAGTTCAGTAATTCATCAGTTGCATTTAACACCTAGTGCTTATGATGTGCCCTCCTTAATGTCCATGACCCAGTTACCCCATCTCCCATCCACCTCCCTTCCAACAACCCTCAGTTTTTTCCTCATTGTTAAGAGTCTCTTGTGGTTTTTCTCCCTCTCTGATGACTATTCAGTTTTCCCTCTCTTCCCCTATCATCCTCTATGCTGTTTCTCACAGTCCACATATGAGTGAAACCATATGATAATTATCTTTCTCTGACTGATTTCACTCAGCATTATATCTCCATTTCCATCCATATCAATGTAAATGGTAAGATTTCATCTTTTTTGATGGCTCTAAAGTATACAATCTCCTTCACCTGTTTTCACTCATCCCCCAACCTACCTCTCTTCTGGTAACCACCAGTTTGTTCTCTATGGTTAAGAGTCTATTGTTTCATTTACCTCTTTTTTTCTTTCTTCATTTTGTTTCTTAAATTCCACATATGAATGAAATCATATGTTATTCATCTTTCTCTGACTGACTTACTTCACTTGGCATTATACCCTCTAGATCCATCCATGTTGCTGAAAATGGCAAGATTTAATTCTTTTTTATGGCTAATACTCCACTGTGTGTGTATGTGTGTGTGTGTGTGTATGTGTGTGTGTATCACAATTCTTTTATCCATTCATCTATGATGGACACTTGCAGTGCTTCCATATCTTGGATATTGTAAATAATACCTCAATAAATATTGGGGTGCATATATGTTTTTGAATTAGTGTTTTCATGTTTTGGGAGCAAATACCCAGTAGAACCCAATATTCGTTATCTCATTTGGTTTATACCACGTGTTAACAAGCTATGGCCTTGGGCCAACTCTTGACTGCTGCCTGTTGTTATAAAAAGTTTTATAGGAACATGGTCTTATTTATTTGTTAGGGGCTGCCCGTGGTTACTTCTGTGCTGCCGTGGCAAAGTTGAGAAGGTGCAGCAGGGACAGGATTGTCTGCAGAGCTGAAAATATTACTTTCCGGCCCTTTACAGAAAAAGTTTGCAGGTACCTGCTCTTACAACAGTAGTTTTCAAGTATCCTCTGTGGATCCTGGGCTGTCTTAAGAGGTCTATGAGGTCAAAACTATTTCATAACAACACTGTCACATATTTGCCTTTTTCATTTTCACACAGTGCCTGGCATTGGCACTGTTGGCAGATAAAACTGTTGTCATTTGGGAAAAAAATAAAACAAAACTATTGTCATTTGGGTATCAGGCAATGGTGCTACTCTGTAATAGTCACCACATTCTCTAAAAGTCACTCACAGTAAACAAAAAAGTCAGTTTCACATAAGAATGCCCTAATGAGGGGCGCCTGGGTGGCTCAGTTGGTTAAGCGACTGCCTTCGGCTCAGGTCATGATCCCAGAGACCCGGGATCGAGTCTCAAATCGGGCTCCCTGC
Source organism: Spilogale gracilis (assembly GCA_004023965.1). Taxonomy (NCBI): domain Eukaryota; kingdom Metazoa; phylum Chordata; class Mammalia; order Carnivora; family Mephitidae; genus Spilogale; species Spilogale gracilis. The sequence goes on along the minus strand of PITA01021210.1, from coordinate 25,666 downwards.
TCGGCGGGAAGCCTGCTTCTCCCTCTCTCACTCCCCCTGCTTGTGTTCCCTCTCTGGCTGTGTTTCTCTCTGTCAAATAGATAAAATCTTTTTTTTAAAAAAAAAAAAGAATGTCCTGATAAGGCAGCAAAAATTTATTTTATTGGATTTTGACTCTTTCAGTATCCATCTTTTTAATGTTCCGTGTGCTGACATGGGAAGTGTAATAGGAATATGTGCTGAACACTGAAATATGGTTGTCTAAAGGGGAAATCCTTGTGTGACTGAGTTAAGATTTCAATAGCTGTTTTTTCTCTTGAAACACAATTTTTACTTGGGAAGAAAAAGACTAAGAAACAGTCCTTTTAATCTTTCAGGCTTGAATATTTGGCAGATATTCTCTTTTAAACAAAAGAGATGAGCCTGTTACTTCAAGAAAAACACTTGGCAATATTTTTTTGCCAATGATAAAATTCAAGCTTTCAAGTGAAAGTTAATTTTGGAAAACTTGCATACCACCTTGAGAGTGACTGCTTAACAGTACTTAAAGACTTTTCTGGTGACCATGCAGTGATATGAATGAATGTAATTTTCTTTTTTCTGGCTGTTGAACAATGTAATGGGTCAGTGTTAGGAAGATCTGTATAAATTCAGTGAACCAGTATTTAAATGATCAGTGAATTATGTTACAAATTCATAGATGGTAAAGGGACCTTTCAAAATACAAGATAGTCCAATGGATCTTAAAGTAATAGTATAAATTCATGGATATAATTTTGATTTACTAAGTTAATAAAATTAAATTGCAACTAATTTTTAAGAAACTACCACTTTTTAAGTTCTGGCATGTAATCAAATGATGATATCCACAATTTTCTGAAAAGAATCTTAAAACAAAAAAAACAAAAGGATCTTAAAACACTCCTCTCTTCCAACTACACATTTGTAGTTCATTAGACTTTCTTCATATACATCAACCCAAACAGCATTGTCACAACAGATGAATGCAGCAGATATGGGAATCCAGTTGCTTTTCTTTAAGCCAGACATTTAAAAATATATATAAACACTAATTGTTCTCATTAATTTTTTTGAAAAATTTTTTATACAAATTTGTTGTTGATGTTAACATGCCACAGGGTTAATTTGTAAATGAATAAATGTTCAAAATAGTCTCAGTTTTCATTTTTGCTATAGTAAATATTGATAGATATAGCACATATAAATAAAAGCTCTTAAGGATCCTCAATAATTTTTTTTTTTAAGATTTTATTTATTTGACAGAGAGAAACACAGCCAGAGAGGGAACACAAGCAGGGGGAGTGAGAGAGGGAGAAGCAGACTTCCCGCCGAGCAGGGAGCCCAATGTGGGGCTCGATCCCAGGTCTCCGGGATCATGACCTGAGCCGAAGGCAGTTGCTCAACCAACTGAGCCACCCAGGCACCGCCAGGATCCTCAATAATTTTTAAGAACATAAAGAGGTCCTGAGTTAAAAAAAAAATTAAGAATTGATCGTCTTTACATATTCTATGATATAGGTATAATTATTATCCCATGTTTATGGATGATGAAATGAAGGCTAAGAGACATTAAGTAACTTGCTCAAATTCAGATAGCTTAGGGTAGAGCTAAGAGTCAAACTGCAACAAAATGATTCTGGAACTTACATTTGTCACCACTAGAAATGCCTTCTAGCATTTCTGGATTTAGAGGGCTGAGAAGAATCTGGACAGTCTCTCTACCATCCCTTCCCCACTTAGACCAGACCTCTCCTGGGATGCAGGGTGGCTCTGCTGATTAAGTGACCAACTCTTGGTTTTGGCTCAGGTCATGACCGCAGGGTTGTGAGACAGTTCCTCATTGGGCTCTGCACTCAGCGGGGAGTCTGCTTGAGATTCTCCCCACTTTCTTTCTGCCTACTTGCTGTGTCTTAAATAAATAAATAAGTAAATAAATAAATAAATAAATAAATAAAATCTTAAAAAAAAACCCAGACCTTTTCTATGCCTACTTTTTAACTCCTTCTAAGTTCTAAAGACATGGGCAGTTTTCACGCAAAGCTGCACTTAGTAAAGTTAGGTAGAACATGAACACAGAACATGTGGAGAAAGGGTGACCACAGACCTACCAGGGTGAGGGTTTTCACTTTCTACAATTAGGAAGAAGAGAGAGGATGTAAGGCCCCATTTGGCAGTATGGGGGAAGGTTGGTTCAGTTGGCCAGGGTAGGTGGCAGAAAGATCTGACTTAACAACTGGCTTCTGCTCTGTTCCATGTTCTCATTTCAGGAGTGTCCCAGAGATGGCACTCCCACAGTCTGGTCCATGCAGACACTGAGAATCGCTTAGAACCCTCTCTCTCTCATTGAATTTATGATGGCCACATAGCCTGGCCTTCTCCAGGCCAGGTCCCCTACAGTCACTCTGCATAAAGGATATGACACAGGTGATGACCCTTATTACTATTCTGGCATCATGTTGTTCTTGTAACCCCATCTGTGCAGCAGGTGTGAGTCTCTTGAACTCAGAACCTATCAGGAATCTGTGTTTCCTTGTTCCCAGAGCTAGAAAAGCAAGTCTGGACATTTATGTGGAATTTTCACTGGCTGCATTCATCAGGGAAGACCTGTGTGTTTTTCCTCCTATACCTATGACATCAAACCCTCTTTTGTTGTCTGTGCCCTTTAGACAAATATGTGGTGGTTAGCAGCATGGGCTGTGGAGTCAGACAAACTGGGTGTGATTCTCCAGTGGTATTGTGATGAGTAGATGACTTAATATTAGTGAAACACATTTAACAGTACCCAGCTTATAGTAATGCTCAGTGAATATTCCCTATTATAATAATTGTTATTATTATACTGTAGGAGGGTCCCTATTTAGGAAAGAGTAAATTGTTTAAAACAAGGAATTTCAGCTCCCCCAGCAAGGGGCTTAGCTATTCTGAATTATCCTGCAGTTGATTGAAAACAACCAAAAGAAATGGAAAGGATATAAAGAATATTTTTAAAAATGCACCTCTGAGCCAGCAAGAAAGGAAGACATTCGTAGAGCCTGAAAACTCAGTGAAAGTGGGAATCTTAAGGGCAAATGTACATCGAAGGAGATTTCATTTGGGGTTATCTAACAAACCTTGGTGAGCTGGTTGTTTTGTTTTGATGGGTGCACAGGACTTAGAAGACCAGGGAAAAAGACTAAGGTTGGACTAAAGTCCATATCTCATAAGACACTCACAAATAAAGCTGGGACACCTAAGAGCTATGGTTCTAGTTTAAGGTTAAGCTCCACCTTCCCAGTAGAATGGGACAAGGAAACTTGTCTGGTTTGACCTTGGTTTGAGCAGAGGAAGAAAAATCTCCCCTGAGAATTTATAACCACAAGCCAGTCCTCTCTGGGGTTTGAGCATGAATGGAAAGTCTGAGCTGCAAAAAGAAACGGTGAGCAAGTATGTGATTAAAGACATGGTTAAATAAAAACAAACAGTGACTGTATAAAATAATAACAGCAATGATAATACCTAACTGGTAGGATAAACCAAAACAAGACAGAACCAAAATACCAGACAGCTATGCATTTAAATTCAGGGAGTTACACTGGTTAGAATTAAAACATTCTCAGATCTGTGTAGTGCTTAGGAGAGGATAAAAATATGAAACTTTGAGTTTGTTAAGCATGCATGTTAAACAATTTAGGTTAACCACTAAAGGAATAGATGACAAATTCTCCTTTTCCTGAACACCTTTTGGAAATCTCAGGTATGATGATTTGGCACTGAGGTAGCATTATCAGAGGTCCTACTGTTAGGTTGTAAAGAGAAAGAAAAGTTTTTACAACATAAAATATTCACTAATGAACTGGCTAATAATGAAATTAGTTTCACATAAATATCCTTCTCCACCTTTTCTAAGTCTATGGTTGTGAATATTTGAATGTAAAGTAATTTGAATGATGAGTAAAACTGCAAATCTTGCAAGAGAGTCAAGATATTGAGTCTGTGAAAGTCCAATTGAAGAATCACACTCCAAGTTTTTGAGAAAGGAGGCTCTGGCAGGTTCAGATCAGTGACTGTCTGAAGAAGGAATCAGCAAAGTCAGTAGCATGATCACATGATTTAAAAGAGAATGATTTTGACACCAAAGGTTAAAAGAGCCCTTGAGACACTGGATGAATCTCTAATTGTATTGATTATGGAAAAACCTAAGATGCTGGAAAACGGACCTTAAAATACAGTGACGAGATAGAAATGATGTCTCTCTCACGTAACAGTCTAGCTCTGAGGGTTAGCTGGGCGGCATGCTCCTTCCATCTTATTGCTCGGTCTTCTCCTAGGGGGTGATGCTCACCTGTGAAGTCAGAGAGAAATCATGTGGTAGATCCATGTTTCAGTTAAAAGAAAGGGGAAAGAGAGGAAGTCCAGAATGAGGAATTCCCTTTTAAGCAAGTGATAAGAGAAGATGTATGTTTATATCACTTCCTTTCACATTCCATCGACAAGAACTAAATTGCATGGCCACAAGTGCTAGTCAAGCTGAGAAATGTAGTCTCTGTCTGGATGACAAGGGACCTTGCATAAGAAGAGAATAGATTGGGGGGGCACTAGTTAGCTGCCCCAGTGTAAAACTGACTCTGATTATGTTCTGAAAAAAACATGAAGTCATGTTGCACTGTCTGTACAGTGATGTATGATAATTAGGGCTGATAAATTATGCCCATCCAAATCTTGGTTCATTCAACTTTAAATAAATCACCAAATCATTATTATTCATATTTAGTCAGATAAAGTGAACTTATTTAAATCAGAAAAATGAACTTATTTAAAAAATAAATAAGCAAGGGTTTATTAGACTAGGTGCTTACTAACTTTCATTTTGTTTATTTTCTAGCAAAATGACTAGAAAACTCTTATGTCTCCTCTACATCTATAGTTGATGTGAAAAGAGATCCACGATCTCTGTGTTCAAGAATTGAAACAAACTTAATTTCTTTGTTTCTGTTTTTAACCTGCATGTATTTTGGTCCAAGCAGTCACAATTTAATTTCACTTCACAGTTCCTCTTTTCACTCTGGTTGCACCTAAATTTCGGCACCCAGAAATTATTGGGGCTCTGTCTAACCTGGTATTTGCCGGGACAGCTGGGCCTCCTTCATTAAAAAAAGTAATTTAAGCAACTATAGATGCCAGGCCCTGAGAAACACTTCAGCCCTTTCCTTTCATAGGGAATTTTGGTGCATGGCTACAAATTCTGGCTTAAGAGCAAGGTCAAGCATGCACACATGTTAGAGAGAGAAGCCGATTTAAAAGATCGGCTCAAAGTGAGGAAGAAGAATGTTAATGACTAAATGGACATTTGGGGGTTATTTATGATTTTTCATTTTCAATGAATTTTTTAGAGATGTGTATGTACAAGAAAGAGTGACTTCTGTTTGTCCTTGGGAATTCCTCTTTCAGTGTTGGGGTCAGGGGTAAAGATCTCTGTAAACAGTCAACTGAATGCAGTGGTATTCCACCCACCTCTATCCTCAGGACTGTAGCTTCCTAGTTGCTGTGGGATATCAAAGGGAGCAAGAGCCACGGTTCTGAAAGTGGCTCAGAGTCTCCCTGTAAAGAAAAATGACAGCCAGGACAGGCAGGAAGCAGAACTCTACTAATAAAATACTGGCGCAGAAATAAAGCACAACCCTGAAGAAGGCTAGTATTGCAGATAGGCTGAGAGGAAGGGGAGATAATTGTAAGGTGGAAGAACAGTCTGGTCAATTAATTGCAAAAGGGCAATGAGGAGCATGGTGGGTACAGGGTCTCGGGGGCAGGGAGGACAGGTGTAACTGAGGCCAAGGTCTGAGTGGGAAAGTTTGCCTCATGGCACTCTCTCCTCAGCCACTCATGCGACACATTGCAGGCCCTCTCCCGTGCTCAGTTCAATTGTGTTACTCTTTTTGTAGCCTCCTGAATGAGAACACCAGCTCTGCAGTCCACAGACCTGAGTTTGAATTCTGCCTCCAATACTTACGGCTCTGTAAGCTTGGGGAAGTTACCCAACCTCTCTGAACCTCTGTGTCCTCATTGCCTTGCAGGTTTTTGATGACCTCAATGATCTACCACATATAAAACCTTCCGTGGAGTTTTCAGATACTCGGTAAGACCAACAGTCACCATGATGATCACCACTATGGTGGTGAGGGCTGGGAACAAGGCGGGAGCAGGGGGTGAAAAACGACTAAGTGCCGCTTCAGAGTGTCCTGAGTTCACACACCAGTTACATCACTTCCCTAAAATTCCCAGTCTGCCAGGAATAAATGAGATCATGAACATGACATGATCACATAGGCCTGATATGTCCTAGTGCTTTTAAAGATGCTTGCTTCCTCCCCCATCACTTACCCACCCTTTTTCCTTTGCTCCTCAGCGTACATCTTTTACTTTTCTACTTTTGTGTTTGTGCTTAGACTAGTACAACGGACACAGAGGAGGGGGGTCCTGGCTTGCTGGACAGTCCTGGTGCGTGCTGTTGACCCAACATTATTTTGAGTAGTTTTGAATAGTCTTCCTTTCACTCACAAAGCGTCCCAGTTTGGCAATTAATCACCCTAGTGCTACCTCTGGCTTTCTGCCCTCCTGTCCTGCATGCTAGCCATACTGCCTTTTCTGAAGGGGAAATCACCTGGGGGCTTTGGGCTGGGGCATATCCCTGCAGAGTGGCTACAGAGCTGACAGGCATCTCCCCAGGCAACCCCCTTATTTGTATCTCCTTCACTGGGGGTCCCCAAGATTACCTGGCTGGCTCTCTTGTGTTCTACCACATCCTAGTCTTTCCCCTGGAGCTTTTACTGAGATAAGACACACACACATACAATAAAGTTTCCTACCCTCCCCTTTCCCATTTGTTTCCAGCCAACACAGTTTTTCTGGTCATCTGACAGTTTATGATACGCCTGGGAAAAGGAACAAGGGGGAGCAAATAATGTAGAGGAGGAAATCTCAACTCAACATTGGGATGACATGAGAAATGCCCCTAACCTCCATAAGCATATGAAAGTTGGCCTTTCTTAGCCCTCCTCACTGATTCATCCCTTCCAGTAAACTTCTGAAATCCACCTTGGTCTTGTCTTCTGTCTTGAATTTTCTTTATTCTTGGGACTTTATGCAATAGTTCCCTCACTATTTCATGTAGCAATTTATTTTTGGAACTGACTGTGTGACCAATATTCTTTTCTAGAATGGGAGCAAGCAAAGAAATGGACTGAAAAGGAAAAAATTCTTGGCAGTGGTTTTTTTTTTTTTTTTTTCTTAAAAAGGCTCGTTCCTTGAGACATCTGGTCTAATCAGAATGAAACTCCAGATACAGAAAAAATAAGTATAATTGCTTCCTGAAGGCTATGTGTCAGGTGCTTTAGGAACATGATCTTACCGACATCTCACAGCAAGCCTGTTATCATACCCATATCATCCCACCTTTACTATACAATCATTATATTCTTTCCTGTATTTATGACTGGGGAAACTGAGGCTGAATGAGGTAGATTGTTCAATTAGCCCCAATAATTCTTCCATTATTACTGAAAAGGTTGAGGCAAGCTATAATTCAGACTCAGGCAGCCAGTCTCTAAAGCATCTGGCCTTAATCCTTATACTAGACTATCTCCCCAGACTGTCCCAACCAGAGACTCCATCTCAGACTCGTAGCTAGGATCCAACCTAGAGACAGTCTGCCTGGCATGGGGCTGAATTTGGGGTGGAGGCTTGACACTCTGACCATTTCTATTTTGTCTCTCTGTGGTCTTGCTTTGCCTTGCTTTCTCTAACAGTTTTTCATGCCAGTCTTAATGATCATACTCTCATTTTACCTTTGAAAGTTATTGAAAAAGCATCATTTGGTGACACTTTGGAAGGGTCACTTTTCCCCACCCCCATCCTCTTCCCCACTTCAGCTGGCACTGATTTTTTCACTGTCATATTTTCTTACCAGATGGAGTGCCATGAGGGAGAAGGGGCATTCTGATGTTAGGGGGTACAATGGGGTTGTAAAGGAGGTTGCTGCCCCTGGGTACACTCAGGGAAGGAATTTTCCAGGCATTTAAGCTAAGCCTCTCAATTTTGCTAACTTTGGATCAGTTCTTCCTGTGAGGTCAGCGTGTGGGAAGTGCTCTTGATTACTCTTCAGCTTTGGCTTTCTGGGATCAAGATCTTTACTGCCTGATTACATTGTGTGTGTGTTTTTTTTTTTTTTTTTTTTTTTTTTTTTTTCACTGAGACACTAACTTTCCCTGATTAAGGCTGGGACTTTTTCTCTTTGGTCATTTCAGACCCTTTCAGTGGAGTTTTTGTATCTTGTCTTTTGCCTCTGTTGTTTCCTTTACTCAATCAAGCTTTATTTCATGTCTCACTGGCTTCTCCCCTGCCCTAAGTTTTAGATGTGAGAGAGTATCCAGCACAGATAATTGGCTTCTCACTCTGGAATGCAGTCTTAACAATGAGAAACAACACTAGGGTCAAACCCAAAGGCTGATTAGAGGAAGAATATATACTTCGTAGGTGGGTTCTTTTAGTAGGAGTAATCCAGGATCACAATACTACGATATTCCTAGTTTTGGAGATGACCAACTATAACATTAGCTAACACTTACCACACATTTATTATATGTTATGTCATGGAAATTGCCTATCTTGCTGCACTTGACTCTTACTCAAACCTTGAGCAGAAAGTTTTCCATTTTCAATTGGACAAAAATCAAGGTTTAGAGACTTTAAGGGCCTTGCCAAAGGGTGACACAAGTAGCAAATGATGGTTCTGGGGTTAGGATTCAGCCATCCTAACCTCCACATTGCTGTGTGAAGGAAGATATCCCATGGAGTGAGTCAGCCAAATGACCTTAACCTTGTTACATAACCTCTCTGTGCTTTAGTTTCCTCATCCGTAAAATGGGAAGAAAAAGAATGACTCTTGGGGTCCTCTTAAGCACGTCTGCAGTGCTTAAATGAGGAGTTATCCAAAACACATCCCTTGATTTGCAAGCAGCCTCCTCAAGGTGCCTCTCTACCATCTTCCTCTTTGCTCAGTCAATGGCACCAGTACATAGCAACTCAGTCAAGCCATCCAGAATCATCTTTGAGTCCTTGATTTCCCTCACTTGCCATATTTAATATAGTAAATCTTCTTCCTTGGCTGGCAAAACACATCCTAAATTGGATCATTTGTCAAATCTCTACTGCCAGAACACTAGTAGTCAAGGGCTTTACATCTTGCCAGGACTACTGTGTCTTACTGCTGATATAAGTTGTTATTAATATTAATTCATCTCCCCCCCACAGAGAAAACGAAAACTAATAGAACTTTCTTCTTTTCTTTTCTTAAGTAGTAATGAAAAGATCAATGAATTTTTTTAAACTAAACTTCCAATAACAGAATCCTGCATTTTAGACATATTAGGAAGGAGCTTTATTTAATACAATGTGAAGGTTAAAGATGGGGGATCTAGGAAATATCAAAGTTGTTTTTTGTTGTTGTAGTTGTGTGTGTGTGTGTGTGTGTGTGTGTGTGTGTGTGTTTTATATTAGAGGAATTTTATTCCCCATGTATGGGCCAGGAACAGAAGATGAGATCTTTAGTAACTAGAAATAGAGAGAGACTGAGAGTGTCAAGGAAGAGGGGGCTACTGTGTATAAAGAGCTTTAGAATATTTTCAACAGTGGGCATGAGTTGGCTCTTCCCTTGTCACCTGGAAACTAAGATGAAGCATGTAGGGGCCTGTGAGATAAGTATATTGGTTTCTTGGGTGCTGCCAGTAGACATTTGTAGTAACTATGGAGGGGACCTCACCCACTGCCAATAGGAACAGGGATCTAGAGAGATCAGTCTGGAATGTCAAGGTGATTAGACCATGCAAGCTTGGGTCCTGAAGACTCGGGAGGAACAATAGTTCAAGGAGAGAACTGCTGACAAAGATGAAAAGCGCCAATCTGGACTGATCTGTGGAGCATCTGAGTTCTCCCTGGAATGCAGAGAGATTCTTGGGACCACACAGTGGAATGTGACCAGGTCAGGCGACCACATGGGTGAGGTTCTATCTAGCTCAACAGTATCCGTTGGAAAAATCACAACGTAATCTAAAAATTTTTGGTAGCCACATAAAAAAGGCAAATAGAAACAGGTGAAATTAATTATATTAATGTATTTAACCTAATAAATCCAAAATATTATCATTTCAATATGTGGCACTAGTCCAGTGATATGCTGGTAAAGTAGTTCTCTCTGAAAAAAAAAAGAGTCCCAATTTGTGGTGTCTACAGATTTCAATGATGTGGGTACTCTTACAATGCTCAATTTCAAGTTACAATAATGATACTAATAATGACAACTAACAATTATTGAATGCTTCTGTGTATCGAACAGCTTCTCTCCCTCTTTCAGAATGTACTTTGTCTTTTTTGTTAGCATTTTAACATTTCTATAAAGAAAAAAAGCAACCCCATTTCAAGTTGTCTCTTAATTTTGTTATAACTTTATTTTAGTCATTTGTAAATCTCTCTATACTATAGTGTTTTCTCCTTTTTTTTTTTTTAAGATTTTATTTATTTATTTGACAGAGAGAAACACAGCCAGAGAGGGAACACAAGCAAGGGGAGTGAGAGAGGGAGAAGCAGGCTTCCCACCGAGCAGGCAGCTCGATGCAGGGCTCGATACCGGGTCTCCGGGATCATGACCTGAGCCGAAGGCAGTTGCTTAACCAACTGAGCCACCCAGGGGCCCTGTGTTTTCTCCTTTTTAAATATAACAACAGCAGTATGGTAATTATGAGGTCCTTTATCTATCTATCATCTATCATCTCCTGATTGATCATAGATGATTAAGTAAAGTCTGTGACGTTAAATAATTTATCAATAGGAAGTAGTAAAGCTTTTATTTGCATTCAGGTCCTTTGACTTTGCCCAGAATGTCAAGAATAAAAGCAAAGTGGGATCAAAGAATGACAGGGAATCATGGAACTAGAAACGTAGAAGGAAAGAACAGTAGAAGCTCCAAAGAACTAGAATAACACTACAGCCCTCAATCCGGTTGAATTCAGTCCCTCTACTGAGCACAGCCATGGACTGGTGCTGGGAGGAGCAGGGGCATATGAAATGGCTAAGGCTTGTACCCTCTTTCCCATGGGGTGACAGGCAAAGCTATGCAGAACTCTGACCCAGGGTAGACTTCAATGGTGTTAAAAAAGGGCCTAATCCAGCTTTCCCAGACCGAGCCTAGAAAGCACCAAGGAACACAGCAGAAAGCAGAAAGGAGAGGCCTGGAGGAATTCCCTAAACCGATCTGCATAAAGTTGCAGGGATTTTTGGTGTGTGTGACTTTGCAGAAAGGACATACCCCTAGGACTTATTAGTACAGCTTAGGGAGGTGGAAATGAGTGAATAAACCATACAGTAGTATTGAGGGTAGGGAGATAAGGGAAAACCACCTTCAAAAAGAAAGAGAGAGACTGCTGATCCAGCCTATGCCTTAAGAGGTAGTTAATGAACATATATATCTATGGAAGAATAAACACTAAAATGCCCTTACAGATTAAAAAAAAAATCACACTACAACATCTGTTGAAGGCCTACTCTGTCTAGAAACATTGCTCAGTGTATTTTACAGATTCTTTTGCTCTAGCACCAAACTAGAAGTATATTCAGAAGAGTTCCCTAGAAGTATATTGAATATGACAGGATAACACTTTTGTTATCACAAAGTACATGTATCTGGAGGTAGAAACAGGAGAGAGTCAGAGAATGAGTGCTCCTCTGGTACAGTTTTTATAATTTCCAGCTTTCTTAGTCTGTTCAGCTGCTGTAATAAAATACCATAGACTGGGTGCTTAAACAACGCAAATGTATTTTTTCACACTTGGGAGGCTAAAGGGCCATGATCAAGGAATCAATATGGTCAGGCTCTGGTGAGAGCTCTCTTCCTGTCTTGTGGCTGCCTTCTCACTGTATCCCTCACTTGGCAGGGAGTGAGGGAGGGAAGGTGAGGGTGAGAGAGAGAGAGTGAGAGAGCATGCAAGTGCTCCAGTGACACTTCTTATAAAGGCACTTACCCTACAGACAAGGCTCCACCTTCATGATCTAATTACCCTCCATCTCCAAATACCGTCATCTGGGGATTAGGACTTCAACAGCGAATTGTGTGGGAACACAAGCTTTTACTCTGTACTATCATCTACTAAAGGTTTGGGAGAGTTAAACAGTCAAATCCAGAGGATATTGGTTTAAATCCCAACACAGTTGTGGTTAAGTTACTGTGCAATTTTTGTTCCTCATCTTCAACATGTGGTTAGTAATAACCATGCACAGTTGTTCCCAGAAGGATTTAGAGGATTTGTTCCTGGCACACAGAAGGCATACAAGAAACATAAGCATGTATTCTGTTCACCAGTACTTTGGGGAAAAAATCAGATCCAGCTTATAAGAAGTTATTTTGTTACTGTATTAGTGGCTGTGTGAATTTGGCAATGTTAACATTGCTTAGATATACTAATTGCTTACCAAGTGCCTGGCCCAGACACAGAGCTTGTATTTTCATTGATAAAATTAATAGTTTTGGGGTGCCTGTGTGGCATAGTTGGTTAAACATCTAACTCCTGATTTTGGTTCAGGTTGTGATATAGAGTCCCATGTTGTGCTCTGTGCTCAGCATGGAGTCTGCTTGAGTTTCTCTCTTTCCCTCTCTCTATCCCTCCCCTCTGCTCTCTCTCTCTCAGATAAATAAATAAATCTTTAAAAAATTAATAGTATCACATAGAGTTTATGAACAGGCCTCAGAATAGAAAGATCTGGATTCAAATCCCATATCACAAGGTTACTATGTAGCCTTGGCCAGGTCAGTTCATCTCACTAAGCCTCAGTTTTTCTCAATTATAAAATGGGTAGAAAAATAGTATCCTTCTGGGGCGCCTGGGTGGCTGAGTCGTTAAGCATCTGCCTTCAGCTCAGGTCATGATTCCAGAGTCCGAGGATCGAGCCCTCCATTCAGGCTCCCTGCTCGGCGGGAAGCCTGCTTCTCCCTCTCTCACTCCCCCTGTTTGTGTTCCCTCTCTAGCTGAGTTTCTGTCAAATAAATAAAATCTTTAGAAAAAGAAAAAAGAAAGAAAAATAGTACCCTCCTTTTAGGTTTGTTGCTGGGCAGTGGAGAGGCATTTCAGGCAGGACAATAAGCAAATGCAATGTTCAGAGAGTGAGCACTGTGTTGCTTCAGTCATGGTCAGTTATGGAAATGGACCTATATCAGGGTTTGTTTGACTTCCCCGCTGTTGACATTTTAAACCATTAATTCTTTGTTGTAGTGGGGGCTGTTCTGAGCCTTGTAGGATGTTTAGCAGCATCCCTGTGCTCTACAGAGCAGATACCTGGAACACTCACCCCAAATCCAGACAACCAGCTCTATCTCCAGACATGGCCAAAGGACGGGCTCCTGGGGGAGCCACATGGCCCTCATTGAGAATCCTTGGTTTACATGAATTCTAATTTATACCCAATTAAACATATTTTGGAAAGAGGAGGGAATTTCTTATGTACCTTGGATTTGCTTTTGGAATGATTATTTTCAATAGAAAAATTATATTTTGGGTGTAAATAAAAATTCTGTATGTGATATGTATCTACAGTCAAAACTCATCTAATTTCTCCCTTTAAAGAGATAAAGGAGTTTTTTTGGTCTATAATTATAGTCCAATAAAGTTGATTCCTTAGAAAACAAAACTGCCTATATTGATATATGTTAAAAGACCAACTTACACAAATTTTTATATATTCTTGGCAGTGTCTCCTGTTGTTCAGTTTCAAGTTGTGAAAAGTAATATTGTGTCTAGATATTTTCTTCTCATGATGGTGTATACTTCCTGGGCAGATTTCCACAGAGAGAAAAATTTCTGTGGCTGTTTTGTGCCACTAAGTTTTAGAATCTATCATCATGCCTTAAAATAACTGCCAATGATCAACTGAAGATAAAGAAAAGTAGCAAATATAAAGAATGAGGGGGAAAATCAGCATCAGAAGAAAAAGGGGTTGACAAGATGAGGGGCTGCTGAGTCTGAAACCCCAATGAAATATCACTAGAAGAGTTCACATTTGCATTTGAAATAATGGTGTACATCCGGTTTCAGTGAAAAATACACATTTCAGGTTTGCTAATCGTTCACATCTAAGACCAAAGTCCAGCTATCAGGAAACTTCTGTATTTAATACTGTCATTTTCAGTTTTGTTTAGACTCTCATTCTTTCTGGTCCTGAAAATCGCACACCTCAGATCTACGGCAAACAAATCCAATTTACTTTGATAAATCCTTAGAGAAAGATGTTTTTGGCCCAGAGAGTGAGTGCTATACAAGACTCTCAACCTTAGGATCATGCAACATCATGGAGAGCCTGAAACAGATTTAAATTGTTAGGACACAAGAGAGATCATGATAAATTCTCTTGACACAAGGGTGGAAACAATTGCATTCTTCTTGGAGGCCCAGGGGAGGCTCCATATCACAGAAATGTAATAGTGAAAGAGACCTTAAGTGGTCATCTGGGGAGATTCACAAATCTAGCTGTTAGGGACAGTTTTAGAAATACAGATTCACAAGGCACTACTCCAAACTTCTCAAATCAGAATTTCTAGAATGAAGAGCTCAGGAATCTGAATCTTTCAAAAGCTGCCATGATTCTGATGATCAACCAGGCTTTGGGAACTACTGTTCATACAACTCTTACCACTCGATGGATTCCTGGATCAGGATTCCTACAGGGTTTTTGTTTAGTTTTTTTCTGGAACACTGTAAGCTAAATGCCTCACAAGATAGCCAGCCCTTCATGGAAAATGTGTATATAGTGTGTAGGCTTTGACTGTCCAAGATGGAGGATAAGGATATTTGAAGCACAGCAACTATCAGAAACCACCAGGAAACAGAGGGAGATAAGTTTGGAGTGGAAACATGAAACCTGTGGTCCCACTACAGAGCGACTTGAATATCAAGCTAATGAGTTTCAGCTGCATCCTCTTTGAGACATTGACCCTTGATAGGATTTGGTCATCACTGGGTTTAAAAGAGTCTGCCAGGGGCGCCTGGGTGGCTCACTTGGTTAAGCGACTGCCTTGGGCTCAGGTCATGATCTCGGAGATCCGGGATCAAGCCCCACGTCGGGCTCCCTGCTCGGCAGGAAGCCTGCTTCTCCCTTTCTCACTCCACCTGCTTGTGTTTCCTCTCTCGCTGTGTTTCTCTCTGTCAAATAAATAAATGAAATCTTAAAAAAAAAAAAAAAGAGTCTGCCAAAGCAGAATGGATTGGAGATCAAAGAATTGGAAATAGGGAGAACAGCTGAAAGTTTCATTCAGGAGTTCAAGTGAAGAATAATAAAGACTTGGATCAGGAGCAGTAAGAAAGGAAAGTATGAGTCATGCTGCAGGGATAGTCCTACAAAGCTTGACTGATTGGGGCCAAGGAAGAACCAAAGCTGATTCTGGGGTTTTGAGATTCTGAAGTGCTGAAACATTAATCAGAATGAGGACATTAGGGTCAAGAGTAGGTTGGGAAGGTAGATGGAAAACAGGCTTTTGACATTTGAAATGCATTGTTTCCATCACCAACTATCTTAATTTGTCACCTGTCCCGGGACAGAGCTTAGTTATGACTCCCTTTGTATGCTGAGAGGTTGGCATAGAATAGGCCCTCAAAACTTTTGGTGAGTTAATAGCCACTGTAAATATCTTCTCTCTGCTTCAGTTTAGGATCTACTATATCTCAAAGAATTGCATCCCGCAGGACTGCCCCAGCTCATGCTGCTGTCTGCGTGAATTAGAACAAGGTGCTCTCTCTGAATTTATGAATTTAAAAAGGGGTCTTTTATATCACATGGTTTCACTTACTTGTGGTGCATAAGGGGTAATATAGAGGACAGTAGGAGAAGGAAAGGAAATGGGAAGTAGGGTAATTCAGGGAGAGAAACAAAACATGAGGGACTTTGGACACAGAAACAAACTGAGGGTCTTAGAGGGAGGGGGGTGGGGGATGGAAGAGCCTGGTGGTGGGTACTGAGGGCACCTATTGCAGGGAGCACTGGGTGTGGGGTATAAACAATGAATCTTGGAACACTGAAAAAATAAAATAAATTTAAAGTAAAAAAAATGACTCATGATAAATAAATAATAAATAATTTTTAAAAAGGGGGCTTTTATACAGATGTAGTGAAAAGAAGGGACACATGCACCCCAATGTTCATAGCAGCAATGTCCACAATAGCCAAACTGTGGAAACAGCCAAGATGCCCTTCAACAGAGGAATGGATAAAAAGATGTGGTCTGTATATACAATGGAATATTACTCAGCCATCAGAAAGGATGAGTAACCAACTTTTGCATCAACAGAGACACAACTGGAGGAGATTATGCTACATGAAGTAAGTCAAGCAGAGAAAGTCAATTGCCATATGGTTTCACTTATTTGTGGACTTTAGGAGAAGGAAGGGAAAAATGAAGGGGGGTGCAAATCAGAGGGAGAGACAAACCATGAGAGACTATGGACTCTGGGAAACAAACAGGGTTTTGTTTGTGTGTGGGGGGAGGGTTAGTCTAATGATGGGTATTAAGGAGGGCATGAAAAAAAAAAGGAGGGCATGTATTGCATGGAGCACTGGATGTTATACACAAATTATGGAACTACATCAAAAACTTAATGATGTACTGTATGGTGACTAACATAATAATCAAAGAGGGGGCTTTTATCTGGGTGGATGGGGCTGTTTATCCACTTGGGGCTTGGGAAGCCACACACAACTTTGTGGGAAGAAAGAGGCGGCCCTTCCTATAGGGTGAAGTCTCCCACTCAAGAATGGAGGACAAGGACGGCTCAGGGCAGAGGTGGCTTCAGACCACAGTCTTCTCCTCAGCCAGGTGCCCTGGACAAGTCCCCCAGCTAGTCCCCTTGATCCCTCCCTGCCATTTCTATTTCACTCAATGAGATATTTTTCCTACAATGTCACCATATCACATTTTAATTAAAACTTTTCCTTGTTTCCCCAGGGCCTTCAGGATAAAGTTCAAAGTTCTTAACTTAAAACAAAAGTTTGTTTGTGACAGCTTCTCAGCCTCTTCCCCCAGCCACTCTCCTTCACAGTCCTCCTCTCCAGTCACAGTTCCCAAACAAGCAATACATAAGCAACTTCACCATTCGTCTCCCTCATTCCCTGCCTGGCTTCACTGTCCTTCCTTTCCTGCCTGAGGCTGTCCTGCTTTCCTGTCTGTGACCTCCTTGAGGACTAAGAACGTGTTTTGTTCATGTCGTTTCTGCAGTACCGATATGCTGGCAACCAGCTAATGATGGCTGAACGGACAACTGACTTAGAAACCAATGAAGAGCCATATGTTACGCCCCGCCCCAACCAGGCCAAAAAACCAAAATAGAACAACACAAAACAAATACCCCACACATACCCCCCCCAAAAAAATCTTTAAAACAGTTTTTGCTGCTTTCTAAGCATGAGGTACTCTATTAGTCGTCAAAGCCCTTTATTTTCCATACTTTCCTGTAATCTTGAAATGGCTATTTATTGAGGTCAAAGATCTATGGGAAGATAATGGCTTGGAATGAAGTTTGAGGCTTCCTTCCAAGGCTGGTTTGCTTTGGTGGGTCTGTGTGTGTGTGATCTCTGTGAGAAGCTTTACAAAATGGCGCAGAGATTCAGGGAAGACACTTGACCTGGTTAAAAACATCTGCTTTGAAGCTGGAGAACTCTTCTCATCTGCCTGAGCTAGAAGGCCATTTGTGATGTCTCAGACAGCGGTGTCACTAGTTCCAAATGGCAGGCCAGCCCGACTTTCAAATGCTGATGTAACCTGTCAAAAGGGCTTGCCTGGAACTTCCAGAACAATCTGTCTTTATTTTTTTCTGGATGTATTCTTCTGCTTCCCACCAAGAATGTGAAGAAGTGATAAGAATGCGTTCAGTAAGAAAAAAGAAATGTTCCAATGTATGACACCACTTGAACTTCAACCAAAATTTCACAAGTAGGCAAAATAGGGTGTTGGAGACCCAGACAAGGGAGGTGAGAGGGACGCTGCAGTCACGCAGGTTCACACAGGGCAGTGGTCGACCCCGCGCTCTTTTGGGACAACACGAAAATGGAGGCTTGTTCTGTTGTACAGTTCTCATTGTCTATAACAAAAAACAGTAATTGTAGTTTTTCATCATAGAAACCATGATGTTAATAATGAGAAGAGATGTGGTTCAGGGCACAAGTACATACACTAAATGTTTATTTTTTCCCACCCTTTGGCAGTCATTGCAAAGTATTTTCTATGATTTCAGCTTTAATACTTTTCATAGACCTTTTTCAGCTAGCCTTTAGAGTTTGTGATAGTATTTCAGGCGTTGACTCTTTAAGTTGAGTTTTGAAAATAAATGAGTAAGTCATTACCAATTTTAACGTCTATTTATGACTATCAACTATTACACAAGAATTGAGCTCTACACACTGATTTTTCTTTCATTTTTTTCCCCCTCCACACCCTGTATGTTACACAAACTTTGCTCAGAGGAATAACAAGATAGAGATAAGTTTCAATGGAACTTGCTTTTTAATTTTGGCTTGGTGTCTATGATAAAGTGTCACCTTGTCTTCCAGACAAAAACTTGAATTTCTGAAGACCAAAATGTTCTCCAAGTGCAAGGCATAGTGGTATAATGAGGATGTTAATTCATACTTTCTTCCACTTATGCTGTAATCATAAAAGCATTTTCCATTTTCCACAAACTGTTTCTCTTTGAAATATGCCTCATATTCAGTTTCTATAAAATTAAGTTGAGGGGCGCCTGGGTGGCTCAGTTGGTTAAGCGACTGCTTTCGGCTCAGGTCATGTTCCTGGAGACCCGGGATAGAGTCCCACATCAGCATTCCTGCTCGGCGGGAAGCCTGCTTCTCCCTCTCTCAGTCCCTCTGCTTGTGTTCCCTGTCTAGCTCTGTTTCTCTCTGTCAAATAAATAAATAAAATCTTTTAAAAAAATTAAGTTGATATAGCATTTCATATTGTTGATACCAAATAGTCTTTCCCTCCTTCCTTTTTTTTATTATCTGTTGAATGGCTCCTGGGGAGCTTAGAGCGACCTACTTGCCTAAAGAAGAAAGAGCATTCTGCCTTAAACTTCTCCTCCCTGGCATCCCCATGTCCTCCAGTATAACACTGGATTTACTATGTATCTAGTAACTACTTGTCAATCTAGACTTGATACTATAAGTCATTTCATCACGTATTTCATTTTATCACTTGTTTCAGTGCTCAAGGGTAAGGGGTATCTGTCTATTGATAGAATATTCTTACTTTCCAAGTTTTGAGTCCCATCTACCCCTGACCTCAAAGGAAAGAACAGTCTATTTCAATCTATTTGTTTCTTCGTTCACACAAAAATTATGTAAGGGGAAAAGGAAAAGCAGAAGCAAGGAGAAAAAGTCAGGATATTCTTCTGCTTCTTTTCTGTTATGCTTAAAATTAGTCATGTAAGTGTTTACTAAATTTGCCTCAAGAGATCAAGTGAGAAAAATGTTGTAAAGCTGTCTAGCACAGTGTCTGATAAGAGTGGATGCTCAATATTTATTATAATGTAATATACTAAAACCAGAAGATCTCACTTCTTTATTGCTACATGACCACCACCCTATCTTCTTCTTTTCTCTTTTTCATTTCAAGAACAGCCTGTGTGTGCTTTTATATATACATGTGTATTTGTCCAGACATTCAACACTCAGTTACCCAATGAAGTGCAGAGGAGAAATTAAGTCCAAATTTTCCTCCAATCTCTTCTATGATTTAAGAGACACCTCAGGGAAGGAATAGAGGAACTCCTACATCAACGGATGATGATTTTTATCTCTATCAAGTGACCCACAATTTGGTTACTGGTGCAATGAGAAATTAAGAAATTAGCACACTTTTATGACTGTCATTTCACAGTCACTCAAATCAGAACTGGAATGCCACAAAAACAACTCCCTGTTAGCCCAGAGAAAAAAAAAGAAAGAAAGTAAAGGGGAAATTCAGATTAGTCACAAAGAAGTTCCCCCGCCTGCCTGCAGAAGCTGCAGTGTTAAAACTGAGAGAGTGTGTTCTGCTCTTTCAATTGCCTCTTATCTCTGGTCCTGGGACCTCTGTGTATTTTCTGATTGATAAGCTTTGTTTTCCCTCCATCTCCTTCTTTGTGGAGAAGAGGTCAGTCTCCCCCAGGTGCCCCCTTGCCACACTTTTCATCTTCCTTGCATCCAAGCTGTGAAGATGGAAGGGGTCCAACCCCTGGACGAGAATGTGGGAAACGCACCAGGGCGAAGATTCCAGAAGAACAAGCTATTGCTGGTGGCAGCCATAATTCAGGGGCTGGGTCTGTTCCTGTGCTTCACCTACATCTGCCTGCACTTCTATGCTTCCCAGGTAAGACGGATGCTCCACTGGGCACTTTGTCTCCTCCAGCTCATGCTGTGGCAGCTGCAGGAGCTCTAGTCACTTGGAAATAATCTCTGCCCAAACTGTTCATTGGCCCCATCTGTCCCTCAGTGATTGTAAAGTGTGTTCCAACACCCTCCTGTCTCTCCTTTCCTTCCCTTTTTTCAGTAGTGGCAGTGGTGGGGTACAGCAGAGGTAGGTAGGGCAAGGGCATTGCTTCTGGATTCTTCTTCTCCTTTTTTCCTTCTCTTCTCCTCCTTCTTCTTTTCTTCTTCTTTGCAATGTAAGAAACTCAATAATCCTTTATGAGTTCTCACTTTGAAGCTTGGAGTCACTGATATACTTGCTTTACCCAAATTCTGCTACTAAGCATCTGATCAGGGAATTTATAAAAAAGGAAATAAGAAAGGGACCAGTTCCACCTTCCCACTGTATTCATAAACCCCAAAGGCGATTTACTTTTTTGAAGAATGCTGAAGGTATCAATATTAAGTCCTTTAAGTAGCTAACCTATGGACTTTAAGGGCAGAAAGGTGTGTGTTCACGTGTGTATTTACACATGGGCAAATATTTACCCCGATAACCTAATCAGAGATTGTTTTTTCAGTCTTCCTCTGCCAATCACTCCTTACAGACATTACTTTGCCTTTTTCCACTTTTTCTAGTGCATTATGTAGTAGGGATTATCTTTCTAAGTATTTCTCCCATTTAATGAAGATATTATTTCCCTTTTTCCTTCTCTTTGTGCTGGTTCTTTCTACATTATTATTTTTTTTCTTATTTACATGTTCATATCTACAAACACTATTTGGTCCTTAAGGATGTTCTTGGCAGAAAAGAAAAAAAGGACACTCTTGGCTGCAGGAGATTCCACTGAAAAGAAAATAAATGTACAGTCTTGCAATGTTCCCTTGCTGGGACTAGTCTGATCATTCATTTCCTTGGCAGGTCACTTTAGGTTAGAAAAGTCTCTCTCTGGTAAAGGTGAGACAAGGGGAACTTTAATTTCTGAGAGCCATGTCAGAGAGTGGGTACCTCAAATTACCAGGATAAGATAAGCAGAGTCCTAACCAATGCCTGGGCTTGTCTTTGTCTACAGGAAGTAGGGGTTTTTGGTGCACAGAAGCTGGTGGGAGTGTGGTTGTGATCAGCGGACCGCAGAGAGGGCTCATGTTCCTAAATTCCCGAAGGGTAGCGGGTGTCATGTCAAGTCTGCAGACCGGTGAACATAGCAATGTGCCAGTCCTCTTGTGGTCTTATCACACATTTCCATCTCTGTGCAGAGCCCCTTGGATGAAATCAGAGTGGACGATTAGCGGGGAGAGGTGGGGGGAGGAGTAACGTGTCCATGGCAGGATGCCTAAGACATAGACCGGAATGAGGCTTTTCTGAGAAGAAAAGAAAGAGAATGACCAAAAATAGAACAGCTGAGCGCCTTCACCAGGTCTGGGAGCCCTGAGAGTGCTTCTTCAGACAACTACAGTGTCACATATGTCCTCCCACTGTGAGGTGATAGAACGACAGGGCAGATGGCCCCAGTCAAGGCTCACCGATTGCACTGCGGCTCTGAGCAGGAGACAGGAAAAGGTGAAACAGACACAGAACCAGCTGGTGGCGGGGCCGCCCCAGACTGTGAATACCTAGGAGATGCTGAGAAGGAGAGGGGTCCTTTCTGGCAAGTCACTCATGACTCTGTGACAGAGCCTGAAGGGAAGGCTAAGTGCGGTTTTCCAGGATGCTAGAATTCAGTGAGCCGATCTCTGGGAGAGAATTAGCTTTCTCTGGTTGTGGCACAGAAATGGAAGCAAAGACATGGGAGGTATGTCAGATCTGTTTGCTCAAGAAATGTGCTCTCATATACTCGGGGTACAGAATTTTTTGGGCACAGATATTTGAAATTCTTCACTGCACTCACCTTTAATTTTTCTCTTAGTTCTTAGCTAGACTGTCATAGCTAACCTAATTTCTTATACTGTTGTAGGATCCAGGGCAGCACAATGGGTCCTTACATTTAATCTCATGTAGTCTATTTGGGGGAGGGCTAGCATCGATGGGTCATGTGGCTTCTCCCTGGAATTTGATCAGATGGGGTGGCAGTGGCATGTGTGTATGTGTGTGTGTGTGGGGGTGTAGTATAGCTGCTGGAAAAAGCACACAGACCGGTAGCTTTTCTAAACTTGTTGATGAGATTGGAATTTTGGTTGAAGGATGAGGTTGGTGGTGATGTAAATCAAACCTTTGCTTTTATAAAACATAGTATTCCAGTGATGTGTCTAAGGGGTGAAATTGAGCTTAAATGCTTATCATTTGTCCAGTTAAACTGGATCTCTTTTATTGTAGGAAAACATATTTGGAGAAGAATCATGATTTATCCTTATTTCCCAGATTTAACTTTTAGGTTTATAAAATAATTGCCTCCATGTACAGTTCTGTAAAAAAAAAAAATACAGATATAACTATTAAACTTCATTTGACAGTGGACTTTCTCTTCAATCAAGTTTATTTAGCAAACTTTGTTTTCTCACAGCTCTGTTAAGCTGTATTTACTTCTGTGAAAAGCAGAAGTTTTAGTTTTTGAGATACTAGAAAAAAAGATAGGTCTTACCAACTCCTCCTTGTAACTTCCCTCTTCGGGCCTTGATTTACTCATTTTAACACAAGGCAGTTGGATCACATGATCAGAAAGATCTCTTCCAGCTCAATATCCTGTGAGTATGTAGTTTATATATAAATTTATAGAACGGGTATGAAGATTGAGAAATACAAAACATAAGTAAATAGATTTTTTGTCGAAGCTTATGAATTTCCTGCTTCTTAAGAAGGGACTGGAGGAAATAAATTTTGTACATATATTTGTAATCTGCACTTATTTATATATCGTATACTTCTGTATCACCTACTCTGGATTAGGTAAATGTTTTATTTCAAAAGGGGAAAGAAGTGGGTTCCCTAGAAGAATATCAAGGATACAAGTTATAAAACTAAGTGTTTCTTTCACTAGAACCAATACGCACTGTTTGGATATTTATTGGGACTGCATTTTATTTAATTATTTTTAAAAAAGATTTTATTTACTCATTTGACAGAGAGAGAGAGACAATGAGAGAGGGAGAAGCAGGCTTCCTGCCAAGTAGGGAGCCTGATGCGGGGCTTGAACCCGGGACTCTCTGGGATCATGACCTGACCTGAAGGCAGACGCTGAACAACTGAGCCACCCAAGCACTCCTGGGACTGCATTTTAAAGTATCAGGCTCCTAGTTGTACCTGTAGTGTCAGCTGGGAACAATGGCAGAAAAGAGCTGACCTATAAGACACGAAATTTTTGTAAATTATATCCACATGGGACACCTGGGTGGCTCAGCTTGGTTAAGTGTCTGCCTTTGGCTCAGGTCATGGTCCCAGGGTCCTGGGATCGAGTCCCATGTTGGGCCCCTGCTCAGTGGAGTCTGCTTCTCCCTCTGCCTGCCCACTGCACCCCACCCCGCCTCCGCTCGTGCTCTTTCTCCCAAATAAATAAATAAATAAAATCTTAAAAAAAATATATCCACATGTCTCTTTTGAAGAGCTTTTGAAGCTAATGCTTTCCCAAGATTTGTACCACCTTTACTGTAACATTTTAGGTATGTGAGGGCTTTTAGTGATAATTCTTCAGCAAATCCCAGTGAAAGGTTTACACTCTCACCACTTTTACTGCTGGGAAGAACAGAAGTGAGGGTACTTGGAAAGTGAGCGATTTGTTACCAATGATGTCCAGAATTAGAACTCACAGTTTCCTGATGAAGTTTCAGGCTCTTTCTCAGATTTTTTTATTTGTATCAATTAGGAAGAAAAAGAGGTGTTTTTGCCTGAACAAATCTTGTCTCAGGTTAGCTCAATTCAAATGCGTCCCCATGTAAACAAATACATTTTTTAGAAATTCTTTTTTTAAATGACAGACATGCAAATAAGTGATTTCCAAGTCATCTGAGTTTGCATTTCATAAGCAATTGTGTGAGAATGAAAAAGAAAACTCATGTAGAACTGAATTTGTCATTAAGTATTTTCAGGTTTTCAGGTAAAGTACTAATAAAAGACACATAGAATCTTTGGATTTTTGAGCAGGCATCAGACATAGACTATTTTTTTTAAAGATTTTATTTATTTATTTGACAGAGAGAGATCACAAGTAGGCAGAGAGGCAGGCAGAAGAGAGAGAGGAGAAAGCAGGCTCCCTGCGGGCCTCAATCCCTGGACCCTGAGATCATGACCTGAGCTGAAGGCAGAGGCTTTAACCCACTGAGCCACTCAGGCACCTATGAGACAGTCTATTTACAGATAAGACCCCAGAAACTCAGAGATGGTAGAAGCTGGAGCAACAGGTCATGCTTCAGCCAAGACTAGAAGGAGGAGTGCAAATTCTTTAAATGGACAAGAGAGTCGGTGGCCTTGGACAGGGTTAGAAGGCTTCCTCCATAGAACGGCAATTTGTTTGAGGTGGTTGAAGTTGAGTGTTCATGGGGGGAAGTGGCAAAAGGCGAGACTGAAAACCTAGGCGGGGACATATCACAAAGGGTCTTGTTCCTCATGCTAAAGGGCCACACTTTATCTAAGCAAAAGAGAATACAGGACAAATTACTAAAATATTGCTTCTCCAAATTTCACTTCTCTTGTGTGGTCTATCTATGGGCAGTTAAGAGTGAGTGGACTCTCTTACAGCACTAGGGGGCGCCACAGTAAAACGAAATATTCTTGGCTTTATTTATTTATTTATTTATTTATTTATTTATTTATTTATTTAAAGCCCGCCTACTCTTTTCCTGAGGAGTTAAGATGAGAAAGCTCTTCTCAGGAAGCCAAGTGCTGATCCATGTATAAGAGGATGAACACTGTTGGGGGGTCTGATAAGGTACACTGTTTACACAGTTATGATGTTCTCTAAATGAAAAATTAAGATACATGTTCTGACCCATGTACCCAGGACAGAATAACTTGGATGGAGATCATGCTGGAAAATGCCACATGTGTATAAGGATATAGAAATAAACACATACACAGAGATTTGGGAAGTGAGCAAAAGACTCAGTATAGACCCAGGAGTATAATTTCTTGGTTCCTTTTCTCTGACCTCAGCCCCTAGCTGCTGGCATGGAGTAGAGGCAGCCTTGCCCAGGGTTGACCACCTGCTCATCTCGTCCAATTCACAATTCTTTCTCTTTCTTTCTTTCTTTCTTTCTTTCTTTCTTTCTTTCTTTCTTTCTTTCTTTCTTT
>PITA01021209.1:0-33209 GCA_004023965.1 Spilogale gracilis | reverse complement strand
TGCAGATCTCATCATATTACTCTTTGGCTTAAGATCAGGATAATATCTAATTCAGCATAACCCATATTCTGTTAATTTTTCAGCCTTAATTCTTACTTCTTACCTCCACATCTTTTGCCTGTCTTTCAGACCTTATCTCTCATAGTCTCTGTAGTAATTGGCACTAACAACACATGTTTTCCATTTACTGGTTACAAACTTTTCAACCCAATAATGCTGTAAAGTCATTTTGATCAGGGACCATTCTTATTCTTTTGGGTTTCCATATTTCCTAGCATAGGAATTTCAATATAGTTGCTGAGGTAAATCAGAAAGACAGCTAGGAAGGAGGAAAAACAGGAAGGAAGCAAGGGAAGAGAGAAAGAGGTATACATTTGTCTGGAAACTAATATCTAGTTTTAATGGTTTAACACTCTCATATATCAATACTTTGTTTTTCTAATGGGTTTCCAGTATAGAAATAAAACTAACATAAAGACAGTAATAAGCTGTTTCTTTTTTGTTATAATTGCCTAGTGCTACTGTTCCCACTACTTTCCTCTGAGGTGCATTCCACTAATGTGGTCATCAATTCATGCTGCTGGTTATTAAATGGGAATGAGTAGAATGCCTTCATTCATATTGATGGTCAAGGAAGGAGGTTAGAGTAAAAAAAAAAAAAAAAAAATGAAATGGAAAGAGAAAAGAAAAGAAAAAAGATTCCCCGACAGAGCAAGATAAAATGAAGAGAAAATCCTTCAGTTAGAGATTGTCTTTAATTGGTCTCCTTCACAGCTGTGTTTGCTGTTCTGAAATAAATCTTGAAAACACATCAGAAATTTCAGCCAGGCCAAAGAGCAACAAGCCCCTTTTGAGTCCTCAGTGGTATAATGAATATCAACTGTAGATAATGCATTTAATTTTTAATGCTTTCCATACTTTAGTGTTGGGCACCTAATCACTAAAGAAGTAAAGAAAGGAGTTGAGCAGGACTATGATGTATCCATCCATAGCCTCCCAGTCAAGGCCAGCGTTTTACACTCTGCTCTTTGCACCTGGGACTACAGTTCAGATTTTTTGTCAGCTAAAGTATTTTTAGATTCTGATAATGGTGAGCTTTAGTGGGAAAGTGGATGACAAGAGTCCAGCCCCCTATGTGTTCTTATCCCAATGCCAGCACTTGGTCCCAGGCTCCAGCTTGTTTTACCACTCTTAGAATCAAGTCCATCAGACCTCCCCACAGTGTACCTTAGACACTGGCTAATGCCCTCCTTTTGGGTTTGAGATCACTTCACTAGCCCTTTCCAAATTTCTGGAACCCAATCCTATCCATTTTGTTTTTCTAACTGGAGTATTAAATGCTCTCTACCCAAAAGTTATTTCCATGAGTACCCCTGAATTCACTCTGTGCTCCTTTACCACCACCCACCCCCACAACTAACAGCTTACTAATATCCTAGATTGAATCTACTCTCCGAAGTACCTAGTGCAAGTTCTGTTTTCCTGAGTATACTCTCACACAATCAGGACTCTGGAATCTGTTTTCAATCTTCTATTAATTCAAAGTTTATATTTCTACACTTATATGACATCAAATGGACACGTACATGTCTGGACTATATATAAGGTATCCTTTTATTTTCATCTTTTCATTTCTGCTCTGTCTCATTCTTCCTATGCCATAATACAAACCTGAAAATAAAATTATTCTTGTGTTCTGTCTGTCTGACAGGTCTGCAAACCCATTCTCATCTAGAGGTCTTTTTTATGTTCTCCAATATTCCCCTTCCATCTATTCAAGACACCTTTTTCAGGATGCTAACCTGCCCCTCTAACAGTGAGTGGTAATCTCTACTGCTATAGCCTATAGTATGCAATTTCTGTTGTAAACTGTTGTAAATCTGTCTTACCTTAAAATAATGTTGATGGCCATAGTAGTGGTGATTTTGATAGTTCCCTGTTTGTCAATCTTGTTTTCTGAAGTTAAGAGTTATGTAAAGACAAACTGTATCCTCAATTTTTTCCTATTGTCCATGGCACCCACTATATAGCCAGTTGCGCAGAGATGCTCTTTAATTATATACGGATTGTCTAATTTCTTCTCTCAGCTTAGCAAGAAACCATTGTTTGCCCTCTTTTTCCAGTATATGTAGTTCTGAATGTTTCATTTCCAGTATACTAGTGCTTGCCTTCCAATATGGGTAGAAGGATGTTGTTCTTAATAATGATAAAATATTTTAGACTTAGCCCATGTGAAATTTTTCTGGTGGGTTTATTGCTCCTTTAATTCTTTGAAGTCCCATCTTGAAATCTCTGACTTGACCTGAGTTTAGATAATTGATGGTCCTGTACCCCTCTTGGCACCGAGCCTGCCAATACTTCCATGACTGGAATATCCTAGTTGGATTTTTGCTCTCTGCATTAGGAAAAAAGCCTGTTTGCTAGGGAGAAACACTGGAGGAAATTACCCATCTTTGCCTTAACTCTAATCTTCATGCTCTATTGCTCCCCACAGTTCACATTTCTTTCAGCATCAGGGCTCTAATTCAATGAAGTTCCCTCAGTGTGCCAGTGTCTATATTCTTTTCCTCCTTAAATCTCTTTTTATTCCTCACTCCCCTCCACCCCATTTTCTTCAAAGCTACCCTAGATTCTGCTCCTCATTACGGACTGGCATATCATTTCTCTTTATCGCTGGAGCCTGTTCTGAAGGACGACTCTTAATTCTCCTAGCCCTAATAATAGGAGTGTGGAATATCAAGGTCATGGCTACAAGGACTCCCTACAGCTACATTCTCCATCTGATTGAGCACATTGAGATCTCTGTGCTGTCGACTGTAGCAGATTTTTGTGCTCCCTGGTGATTGGGTGCTAGGTTATCATTATGGACAATGAGACCATCTGAGTTCTCTTTTCTTCTTACTATCCAGTGGGATACTTTCAAAAACATATAAAAATACTGCTGGCCTATCTATAAGAATTTTCATTTTTAGTGATTTTCTGCTTGTTCTTTTTCTTTGTTTTTAACATCTTTTGGCTTTTCTCTGGTTATTAATAGGGACAGAGAGAAGCTTTAAAATTCTCTAGGGGCAGAGATTTAGTTTCTCTAATTAAATTGAGGGAAGCCTTCTATCTTTAAATACCATAAAATGAAGTTGTAGAAGGAGGTTGGAGTAAAAAGAGACACTTGCCTCCAGCAGACAGGCTCATGCATGCTTCTGATGTAAGATATTTGGGGATTCACTCTGTATTTCAGTTAACTGGTCTCTAAAAAACAGGTATGGTCTTATAATTCATTTACATCTGAATGATGCAGTGTTTTCTCTTCCAGGGTGTGGTATTTCCCCCCTACTTACAGGATAAAAAGTTACCTTATTAGGACCTTGTGGATGCTGGCAGATGGTGTGAAACCCCAAGATCAGAGACAGTGGACTTTATTATAATACGTTACAGCACAGCAAGCATGCTGTCAAATCCCACAAGGGTGATGGGGAGTAACCCAGTTGGATGCTATGTATGCAGTGAGTTTGCACTGCAGTCTGGAAACTGTATGCTTGGGAAGTGTTCTACTGTGAACCTGTTATTTGTCTTGGCAAAGACAGAACCCTAGAAATGGACTGGGTTAACAATGATTAGGGACTTGCATCCTTGCCATATTCAGTAGAGATAGGCACAGATACTCAGTACTCAGACAACCTCGTCCAATATCCCTTAACTTCAATTTCAGTAAGAATCTCTTGAAGAATTTGTATAAAATCCATATTCCTGGACTGAATAACATAGAATTTAATTCAGCAGTTCTGGGGGATTGCCCAAGAAACAGCATTTTAATGTAATCAACAGATGATTTTGATGCAGTTTCTTTCTCTTAATACAGTGTATTTTTTGCCCCCAGATTGTTTTCCTATACATGCTCTTATGAACAACTGAACTGGATGTACTCTATGTATACACAAGCCAACTTTAAAAAAAAGGAAACAAGAAGAAAACCAACACCTAAACATACCATGTATTCCCTAGTCAGTGATTGACATGTGTATGGCTATCTATTATCCTGGTGTATAACACAAATGAACCAGAGTAGAGAGGTTATAGCTGATCCCCATATTCACTTTTGTGTTAACAATGTTAATAAGGTCTCTGTCAAGTTTTGTTGTTGTTGAGTTTTGTTTTCGTTCTTTTAGCCAAGGCCCAAGCCTACAAGAGTTGTGAGGGAAGTCAATGGCTATGTGTAAAATGGGGTTGGAAAGTTTTTTTGTGTTTGTTTTTTTTTTTAAGTATCAGGTGATGGGGCAGGTGGTGGCTCAGTTGGTTAAGCGTCCCACTCTTGATTTTAGCTCAGGTCATGATCTCAGGGTTGCAGGAACCAGCCCTGAATTGGGCTCTGTGCCAGGTGTGGAGCCTGCTTAAGATGCTCTCTCTTTCTCCCCCTCCCCCATTCTAAGAAAAAAATAAAATACCAGCTGGTTATTAAAATTGTTTATAAAGGAAAAAAAGAAAAGATCAAGAGCCTACATTTTTGGGATCTGTTCTTGAAGATTCTCCTATGAACAATCTAACTATGGGAAAGTTATAAAATCTCTGCTCATTCATCTGTAAAATAGGGATAATATTTGTCTTACCGGGGAGGTGGTATGACTCAGATGAGAAAATGTGTATAAAGCATCTTGTCAACTGGAAAGTGATCAGTAGATGTAAGCAATGGTGGTCCTTTTGTTTAAGGCATTTTGCCCTTTAGGAAAAAGGCAGCATCTTGTTTCACAAATACAGGACTTGATAATATATCTTTTTCAGCAGACTGACCAAACTAGTAAATATTATCTGATTAATCTATCTTTTTCATGGAAATAATTTCAATCACATTATTCCAGCACTACTAAAGAATCTCAACAGTTAGAAAAGTCTCCATTTATTATATTTTTCCACTGAGAATTGCTATTAATCAGCAATTTATCCATCATCATATTTTTCCCTTAATAAAATTTAAATTACCTGTATTTCATTTAGTTCACCTAGAAATATTCTTAGTATGTATAAACAGCTATTCATCCAGAAGACCCAGGCACTGTTTTACTTTTGTTTTTTTGTTGTTGACCTAAAGTTTATTTTTAAAAATTTCATTTTAATAATGGTATAGTTAACATGTGGTGTTATATTAGTTTTAGATGCACAATAATAGTGACTCAGTAACCCATTCAACATCCAGTGTTCATCAAAATGTGCCCTTCTTAATCCCCATCACCTGTTTCACCCATCTCCCTTCTGGTAACCAACAGTTTGTTCTCTGTAGTTGAGTCTGTTTCTTAGTTTGTCTCTCTTTTTTCCTTTGTTTTGTTTCTTAAATTCTGTATATGAGTAAAATCATTTGGTATTGTCTTTCTCTGACTGACTTATTTCACTCAGCATAATAATCTTTATCTCCATTCATGTAATTGCAGATGGAAAGATTTCATTTTTTTTTTAACTAATTATATTCCCATACCACAGCTCTTTTATCCATTCATCAATCAATGGGCACTTGAGCTGCTTCCATAGTTTGGCTATTGAAAATAATGGTGCTATAAACAGGGGTGCATGTATTCCTTTGAATTAGTGCTTTCATATTCTTTGGGTAAATACTTTGTAATGTGATTGCTGGATTGTAGGGTGGTTCTATTTTTAAATTTTTGAGGCATCTTCATACCGTTTTCCACAGTGACTGCACTAGTTTGTATTCCCACCAACAGCACACTAGGAAATCTTTTTCTCCACATCCTTGCAAACACTTGTTTCTTCTGTTTTTCATTTTAGCCCTTCTGACGGGTTTGAGGCAAAATCTCATTGTAGTTTTGATTTGCGTTTCCCTGATGATCAGTAATGTTGAGTATCTTTGTTATGTGTCTCTTGTCCATCTGTATATCTTTGGAAAAAATATCTGTTCATGGCTTCTGCCCATTTTTTAACTGGATTATTTGTTTAAGAGTTTTGAGTCTTATAACTTCTTTATATATTTTAGATACTAATCCTTTATTGGAAATATCATTTGCAAATATCTTTTCCCATCCCATATATTGCCTTTTAGTTTTCTTAACTGTTTACTTTTGTGCAAAAGCCTTTTATTTCAATGTGGCTTATTTTTGCTTTTATTCCCCATACTTCAGGATATATATCTAGAGAAACGCTGTGACAGCCCCAGACACTGTTTTAATATGATTCTCTAATCCAAAATATTGTTTTTTGAGCCTTTTTATTTGAATTTGCCAGTTTAGTATAAAATGGCAGCACTATAGACAAAAAAAAATCATTATTTGTTTAATAATTTCAGAGTACACATTAGAAGTTCTGGGAGATTTTATTCTTAGGGTTTCTCTTGAAGTGCCGCTGGCTACAATATAATGGCTGTGTTATCGTCGTGTCTATTGGACAAGGACCAACATGTTTGAGCACTATTTAATATGACAATTCATTTGAACTAAGTTTTTCATGAAGAAAAGGTATTCCAGTACCAATTCTTGATGAGTAAATGTACTCCACCATAACATACTCTGCCAAGAATTCTTAATAAAAACAGTTTTCCTAGCTGGAGTCTTTAAAATTTTTGTGTAGTCCAAATTAAGTAAAAAATATAGATCAGTGATATAATCAAGTATAAGAAAAACATGCTAAACATTTGTAACCTAATATTTTATTATTTTCCGTCTTTCACATACTAACGTAAGTTTCTGGCGTTTGTGCTATATAGACTATAAGGCCATTTAGAGACTAAGTGGACCTTTCATGTCATCTTTTGATGATAAATGCTTTTTTCTTAGAATCCTGTTTTGTTAGTCTTAAAATTTGTCTCATATATAAATGCTATCCCAGCCTTTTTTTTTTTTTTCTCAACTTCCGTTTGCATATATCTTTTTCCATCCTTTCATTTTCAGTCTGGGTGTCTTTAGGTTTGAAGTGAGCCTCTTCTAGGCAGTATGTAGATGGGTCCTTTTTTTAAACCATTCAGTCACCCTGTGTCTTTTGACTGAAACATTTACATCACTTATATTTAAAGTAATTATTGATAGATGTATACTTATGCCATTTTGTTAATTATTTTTTGGTTGTTTTGGTCATTCTCTGATCCATTTTTCTTCTGTTGACCTTTACCCTAGTGGTTTGTTGGCTTTCTTTAATGTTATGCTTATATTTCTTTTTGTTAATTTGTGTGTGTGTGCGTGTGTGTATCATTATGGTTTTAGTTTGTGGTTACAATGGAGTTATATATAATATCCTAAGTATATAGCAGTGTATATTATGTTGCTGATTTTTTTTAAGATTTATCTATTTGAGAGAGAGAGAGAACACACGCAAATGGTGGAGGTGTGGGAGGGACAGAAGGAGAGGGAGGGAAACAGACTTCTCATTGAGCAGGGAGCCCAATGTAGAGCTTTATCCCAAGACCCTCGGATCATGACCTGAGCTGAAGGCAGATGCTTAACCAACTGAGCCACCCAGATACCCCTAGTAACTGGTCCTTAAGTTCAAATGCATTCTTAAAAAACCCTTCTTCTTTGTTCCCCCTGCATGTGTTATCCTATTTTATGTGATCCTATTTTATGTCTTATTTTGTGAGTCTCTTAACTAATTTTTGAATATAAATAATTTTTGGGTTTTTTTATTTTCATACTAGTTTTATAGGTGATTGATCTACCTTTACTGCATGTTTATTTTTACTCATGATTATTTTTCCTTTTATAGTTTACCTCTAATTATGATTTTTTTTTTTTTTCTGCTTCAAGAAGTTCCTTTAACATTACTTGTAAGGCCAGTTCAGTGTTGATGAAATCCCTTTTTCTTTGTTTTGGAAATCCTTTATCTCTCCTTCACTTCTGAATGATAACCTTGCTGGGTATCTTGGTGGTAGGTTTTGTTTTTGTTTTTGTTTTTGTTTTTTTTTTCCTTTCAGCACTTTGAATATATCATGCCACTCTCTTTTTTGGCCTGCAAACTTTCTGCTGAAAAGTCAGCTGATAGCCTTATGGGGTTTTCCTTGTGTGTAACTAGTTGCTTTTTAGCTGCTTTTAAGATTCTCTCCTTACCCTTAAACTTTGATATTTTAATTATGTGTCTTAGAGTGGCACTTCTTGGGTTCATCTTGTTTGAGGCTTCCTGTGATTACTGGCCTGAATGTCTGTTTTCTTCCTCAGGTTAGGGAAATTTTTAGCTATTATTTTTTCTAATAAGTTTTCCATCACTTTCTGTCTTCTCCTTCTGGGACTCCTATAACGCGAATGTTAGTACATTTAATGTTGTCCCAGAGCTCCCTTAACCTATCCTCATTTTTTAACAAAAGTATTTTCTCTTTTTGCTGTTTAGCTTGGGTACTTTCTATTACTCTGTCTTCCAGATTGCTGAGTTGTTCTTCTGCATGCTCTAATCTGCTGATTCCTAGTATTTTTTTTTCTTCCTAGTATATTTCATGTCAATTATTATATATTTCATATCAGTTTATGTATTCTTCGACTCTGGTTCTTTCTGATATTTCCAACTTGTTGGAAATTCTTCTTCTTTCTTAAAAGAACTTGTTGATGTTATCACTGAATTCATCCATTCTTTATCTGGTGAATATCTTTATGACCATTACTTTTTGTTTGTTTGTTTTGCTTTGAGTATAGCTGACATACAATATTATATTAGTTTCAGGTTTATAACATAGTAATTTGATAACTTTTACATTATACTATGTTACCACAGTGTAGCTACCATCTGTCCTGTTACATCACTACTACAATATCATTGATTATATTTATTATGCTGTGATTTTATTGCCATAACTTAATCATAGCATAACAGAAAGCCTGTGTCTTCCTCTCCTTTTACCCATTTTGTACCACCCCTCCCCCCACAGTCATTCATTTGTTCTCTGTATTTATGGGTCTGATTCTGCATTTTGCTTATTCCACTTAGGAGTAGACTTATGGTATTTGTTTTTCTCTGCTTATTTCACTATACATGCACACACATATAAATACCCCCCACACACACACATTTTCCTTATTCACTCATCTATTGATCCATACTAGATTGCTTCCATATCATAGATACTGTAAAAAAAATGTTGTGTAGACATAGGGGTGCATTTATATTTTCAAATTAGTGTGTTCGTTTTCTTTGGGTAAATACCCAGTAGTAGAATTATTAGATCATATGGTATTTCTACTTTTAACTCTTTGAGGAACCTCTAAACTGTTTTCCACAGAGGCTGTACAAATTTACATTCCCACCAACAGTGCATGAGGTTCCTTTTTCTCCACATCCTCACCATGCTTATTTCTTATCATTTAAATTTTAGTTACTCTAACTAGTATAAAGTGATATCTCATTCTGGTTTTGATTTGCATTTTTCTGATGATTAGTGGTGTTGAGCATCTTTTCATGTGTCTGTTAGCCATCTGTGAAATATGTCTATTCATGTCTTCTACCCATGTTTTTAATTGCATGAGTTCTTTATATATTTTGGATACTCACTTTTTATTGGATATGTCACTTGCAAATAACTTCTTCCATTCAATAGATTGTATTTTCATTTTGTTGTGCAGAGATCTTTATTTTGATGCAGTCCAGTGTTTTACTTTTACTTTTGTTTCCCTTGCCTTTGAGACATATCTAGAAAACTGTTGCTATGGCTGTTAGAGCAATTACTACTTGTGCTCTCTCCTAGGAATATTACGGTTTCAGGTCTCATATTTAAGTCTTTAATCCATTTTGAGTTTATTTTTGTGTGTGGTATTAGAAAGTGAACCAGGTTCATTTTTTTACAGGTAAAATAGGTTGGTAATACAGGTTTACTCCTGTGAAAAACTTATTTTTTTTAGATAACATTTCATTTAATGGAGATTCAAAATTAGTGTTCCCTGTCACCAAATTTATTGCAAATGCTCATCTGTAAAAATCATTCTTAGTTTGTAGGACATATAGAATATGCCAGCCAATGAATCATATTTGGCCTACGTCCATAGTTACCCCATCCACAGTAGAAGCATATACTCTATATTCCTTCTTTTAGCAAAACCTCTGAGTGCTTTCTCAGCTACTAAATTAAAAGACTCTGAGTGGTGAGCACAATATACTTATAAGTGGTATTGATAATGCCAGAAAGGACTCAGGTGGAATTTTTGGTAGAATACTTCAGTGGGAATCTTCTCAATTTTAGAAAAGATTAAGCCTTGTCTTATAGCTTTCATTTTTTTCTATTAAAACTATTTCCTGGAAACTGTGATAAAAGTAGCTACATAGGATAAGAATTGAAAAATATATTCTTTGAACATTTTGAGAACAATGGATGTTTTATAGTAAATTTTATTTTTTTGTGTGAAATATACTTCTAGATGTAGAATCACATCTTATTGGTCATAGAAAAAACAACCACAGTGACAAAAACAAAAAGCTCAGTTTACAAATGGAGTTCTAACAAGAATCCAAAGATATTACAAATTATCAAGGGTTACAGTTTGGGTGTAATACGACTTTATTCTCTAAAATGTGAGGTGCTTTAAATATGTTCTGAATTAACTTTGGAATCAGAGAACTGTTGATTCATAGCTTGCTTCTGACTTACTAGCTTGATGACATTCTGACAACATAGGGCCCATACAAGTCTCAATTTAA
Organism: Spilogale gracilis; assembly: GCA_004023965.1. NCBI lineage: Eukaryota > Metazoa > Chordata > Mammalia > Carnivora > Mephitidae > Spilogale > Spilogale gracilis. The sequence continues at coordinate 22,607 of PITA01021209.1, read as the reverse complement.
TCATCTTCATACAAGTGCTTCATACATTAAGTATCTGATGAAAATATAACTATTACCTGGAAATTAAATGATTAAACTATAGTTAGTTTTGATTTACATTTTTATTTTCAAATTAGGTTATGATAGGGTTTTTCTCCCTTAATACCTAGTTGATTCCTCACACACACAAAATTAACTCCTAAATGTAAATGATAAACATTAGTTATTTAATGTGGTGGAAATAGATCCCTAAATTCAAATTAAGTTTTATCATCCAGCTATACAAAAATGCAAGTCACAGGAAGCAGTTTTGTGCATGTAGATGGAGGAAGCAATGTTATTGCTTTTCATAACTGTACTATAAGTTCTAAAATTCCATTATTCCCCTTTACTTCTTCCTATTCCAATATCCGGTGACATTTTTTTTTATATCTAAGTTTATGTATGATAAATGAATCTATAGAATATTTTATGAGATTTAGCCTCAAATCAAACAGAAATAAGGTCAAATCTCATAATATATTTTATGGATATATATCACTCAGAGTGACACACAAACACTTTGCATAAGCAAAGTTCCAGAATCTCAAATAAACAAAAACATGTGAGTGTGAATGATATTTGAAGGAAGCTGCAGTACTTTTAATGGCTTACAGAGACTCACGTTACTTTGTTGTATATATCTACCACCATCACCACCTCTCTGATCTTGGTTCCCACTACTCTTTGAGGCACAATGATTCTATTCTATCCACTCCAGCCTCTTTCCCCAAACATGTGAGTCATCCTTCTCTTTGACTCCAAATGTACCCTCTGCCTGAATGATCTTCCTAAATATGTACGTGGCTTTGAGACTTTGTCAACTTTGTCCAAACACTGACTTCTCAATGAGACTCATCTTCACTCCTTAATTAAAATTGCATCTCTTCAACTACCAAGGCTTGTGGTCCTTTTCCTGCTTTACTTTTTCTTTTTCCCATGACAGTTGTTACCAGCTTACAAGTAGATTTTTTTTTTTAATCTATTGTCAGTCTCTCTCTCTGTGAGAATGTATGCTTTGTGAGAAGTCTTTCCTCTGCTTTGTTTATTGCTTTCTCCTAAGCACCAAAAAAAGGTGACTAGCATATATTTATCGAATGAATTAATAAAACATGGAAAATTAATTTATGAGAGGCATTTGGGGTTTCCTTATTTCCTTGTCATGGATTTCATAATATTATTCTCTTCCTTTCTTTCTCTTTGTTGTATTTTGGTTTTGTTTTAGAGAGTTTATATCCCTGGTTCCAGATTTGGGATAAAAGTACTACCAAATTGGGCACCTGGGTGGCTCAGTGGGTTAAAGCCTCTGCCTTCAGCTCAGGTCATGATCTCAGGGTCCTGGGATCGAGGCCCACATCAGGCTCTCTGCTCAGCAGGAAGCCTGCTTCCTCCTCTCTCTCTGCCTGTCTCTCTGTCTACTTGTGATCTCTCTCTCTGTCAAATAAATAAATAAAATCTTTTAAAAAAATACTACTACATCTTTCTCTTTTTTGAGTCCTGTTACTTATTAGTAACCTTTTACTGGGAAAGAACATCACCCGAGTCTCTTACGAAGAGTTGAAATCTGAAATCCATAAGGTTGCATAATATTTGTTAAATCCATATTGACTTTCTGGGTGTCTTGGTATTTTAATACTCTACTTTAAGGTGATACTCAGTTTTATGTTTTAACTTGACTCGAACACAGGGTGTGTAGATATTTCATGAAGACATTATTCTGGTTGCTTCTGTGAGGGTGCTCTTGAATAAGATTTATATATATATATATATATATATATATATATATATATATATATATATATATATATATATTTGACAGAGAGCTCACAAGTAGGCAGAGAGGCAGGCAGAGAGGGGAGGAAGCAGGCTCCCTGCTGAGCAGAGAGTCCGATGCGGGCTTGGATATCCCAGGACCCTGAGATCATGACCTGAGCCAAAGGCAGAGGCTTTAACCCACTGAGCCATCCAGGCGCCCAAGACTAATATTTAAGTTGGTAGGCTGAGTAATAGATTGCCCTCCGTAGCACAGAAGGGCCTCATGAAATAAATGGAAGGGCTGAATAGAACAAAAGGCTGATCCTCTGCCAAATGAGAAATAATTCTCCTTGCTTGACTGCCTTTGAACTGGAATTGTTTTTTCCCCCTACCTTTGGAGTAGGAGGAAACTCCTCCTGACTGACTGACTTGAACCCAGACATAGGGTTTTTGTTTTTTTTTTCCTCCTATCTTCAGGGTCATACTGAAACATTGACTCTTCCTGGGCATGAGCCTACTGGCTTTCAAACTGGAACTACAGTACATGTATGTATCCTTTTGTTTCTCTGGAGAACACTCATAATATTTAAGAACCTGTATCTGATCAAGAAAGAAAAAAAGGAAAGCATAGTTTACAGTGTATGAAATTTAGGGTGGACATACGTGAAAACTGACCTGCTTCGGAGTCTCCAGATGAATTTAGAAGGATAATTTTGAGACAGTCTCAAAATACAGTTTAACAAATCAGAACATATCACTGTCTGCATTGATTTAGAAAATAGTTCAGTGTTAGGAGGGTGAATCATGTCACCTCATGTGTAGTCATGTCCAAAAAGCCCATCTTTCCAGTTTCCCATACAGATCAGCATTTTGGAGACTGGATTCCATATCTCTGCTACAGAGGAGAATATCGTCCAAACTAAAACTCTGTATCATGGATGTGATGTTGCACAGATTCTGCTTGAGAGTTATGACTGCAGTGTGATCTAAAATATTAATAAATTCTATGCAGAATTCCACATAAATGGTATAGACACTTATCCTCAAGGAAGTGAAGCATAGATTCCTACTTTTTTTTTTTTTTTTTTTTTAACGAGAAAGAGGGAGAAGGGGAGAGAGAGGCAGAGAGACTTTTAAGCAGGCTCCACACCCAGCGTGGAGCTGACCCTGGGCTTAGTCTCACAACCCTGAGATCATGACCTGAGCCAAAATCAAGAGTCAGATGCTTAACCAACTGAGCCACCCAAGCACTCCATAAACTCCTACTTCTTAAGTGTCAGTTTATATAGTGACTTCCTTCCCAAAATGTGAAGTGTGGAAATGGGGGAGAAGTGTAGTGTTATAATGGATAAATAAACCCAACAAACAATATCCAACCAGAATATCAAGGTCAACATCAGTCATAAATCATGTGATAGTATGTATCCTTGATAGGATGTGATGAAAATGATACGTTATCTCAATGGGTATCTTCACAAAAACCCATAACCATAGTGAAATCATAAACAAAAATCAGACAAATTCCAAATGAGGAGCATTCTACAAAGGAGCACTCCTCCAAAGTATCAAAGTCATTAAAGTCAAAGGAAATCTGAAAAAAATATCACTGCCAAAAGGATCCTTATATGTATGTTTTGGAAATATTTTCTCCTAGTCTGTGGTTTGTTTTCCCATTCTCTTGACATGATTTTGCAGAGAAGAAGTTTTTAATTTTAACAAAGTCTAGCTTATCAAATATTTCTTTCATGGATTGTGTCTTTGATGCTGCCTCTAAAAAGGCATCGCCATACTCAAGTTCTAGGTTTTCTACTGTGTCATCTAGGAGTTTTATACTTTTATGATTAATATTTAGGTCTATGATTTATTTTGAGTTAATTTTTGAGGAGGGTTTGTGTAAGGTCTGTGTGTAGAATTATTTTTGTATGTGAATGTTTGATTGTTCCATCACCATTTTTTGACAAGACTTATTTCTTGATTGTATTGCATTTGTTCCTCTGTTGATCAGTTAACTGTATTTATGAGATTCTGTTTCTTGACTCTATTCTCTTTTATTGATCTATTTGTTCACTCCTTATCCAATATCACACTTTTTTGATTATTGCAGTTTTAAAGTCAGTCCGAAGTTGGTTGGTGTCAGTCCTCTAACTTTGTTCTCCTTTAATTTTGTATTTGACTACCCTGGGTCTTTTTTTTTTTTCCATATAAACTTTGGAATCAGTATCATGATACCCACAAAATAACTTGCTGTTTTTGACTGGGATTTTATTGACTCTGTAGACCAACTAAGAAAGCGGTAACATCTTGACAGTATTGAGTCTTCCTATCCATGAACATAAAATATTTCTCAACTTAGTTCTTTTATTTCATCCATCACAATTTTGTAGTTTTCCCTATATAAGTCTTTTTTCTTTTAATATTTTATTTATCTGACAGAGAGAAACACAGCTATAGAGGGAACACAAGAAGAGGGAGTGAGAGAAGAAGCAGCAGGCTTCCTGCAGAGCAGGGAGCCCGATGTGGGCCTTAATTCCAGGACTCTGGAATCATGACTTGAGCCGAAGGCAAATGCTGAACAACTGAGCCACCCAGGCACCCCTCCTTGTATGAGACTTGTAAATATTTTGTTAGATTTATATTTCAGTATTTCATTTTGGGAGGTACTAACATAAATCATATTTGTTTTTAATTTAAAATTCCATCTTTTCATTTCCATTATAAAAGAAAACAATTGACTTTTGTATATTAACCTGATATTGTGCAACCTTGCCATACTCTCTTATTAGTTCCAGGAATTTTTTTGTTGATTCTTTCAGATTTTATACATAGATGATTATGTCATCTTTGAACAAAGGCAGTCTTAGGTCTTCCTTCCCAATTTGTATATGTTTTTCTTATTGAATGAACTAGAATTTTCAGACTGATACTGAAAAAGTGAGAGGGAACATTCTTGCCTTGCACCTGATCTTAGTGAGAAAGTTTTGAGTTTCAAACCATTAAGTATAATGCTAGCTGTAGGTTTTTTATAGATTTTCCTTATCAGTTTGGGAAAGTTCCCCTCCCTACGTAGTTTGCTCAGAGTTTTTAACACGAATGGGTACTGGAGTTTGTCAAATGCTTTTTCTGCATCTATTATTATGATCATGTGGTTTTTAAAAGTCTATGGATGTGATGAATTACATTAATTGATGTTCAGATGTTGAATCAGCCTTTAATATTAGATTATATCTCAGTAGGTCAACTTGTGTAATTACGTTTATACATTGTTGGATTTGGTATGCTAATATTTTATTGAGGATTTTTGTATCTATGCTTATGAGAGATATTGGTCCATACTTTTTAAAAAACATTGCCTTTGATTTTGGTATTAAGGTAATGCTAGCCTCATAAATAGAATTAGTTAGAAAGCATTCCCTTTGTTTCTCTCCTCTGAAAGATATTGTAGAGAACTGGCAGAATTTCTTCCTCAAACATTTGGAAGTCTTCACCGTCTAGGCTTGGTGCCCTTTGCTTTGGGAAATTATTAATTTATTTGATTTCTTGAATAGATTAGGTCTATACATATTGTCTTTTTCTCTTGCATGAATTTGGATAAGTTCTATCTTTCAGGAATTGGTATATTTCAACCAGGTTATCAAATTTGTGGACATGGAGGTATTCGTAGTATTATCTTTATTATCTTTTAAATGCTTTACCGACTGAACAACACAGGTACCCTCTAATTTTTTCTTTTCCTTCCTTCTTTTTTCTTTTACTTTAGATTTAAATTGCTCTTTATCTAGTCTCCCTAGGTGGTACTCAGATTAGAAATTTTAGATCTTTATTCTTTTCCAATACATACATTCAATGCTATAAATTTCCCTTTGAGTACTGCTTTTGCTGCACCCCACAAATTTTGATAAGTTGTTTTTCTCTTTTCATTTAGGTCAAAACATTTTAAAATTTCATTTGAGATTTATTCTTTGACCCATGTGTTATTTAGAAGTGTTTTGTTTAGTATCTATGTAATTTTGGGATTTTCCAGGTGTCTTTATAGTACTAATATCCAGTTTAATTACATTGTGCCTTGAGACCAAATATTGTATGTTTTCTGTTCTTTTAAATTTGTTGTGTTTTATGGCCCAGAATGTGATCAATCTTGGTGAATGTTCCATGTAAACTTAAGAACACTGTGTATTCTGTTATGGATGAAGTAGTCTATAAATTTCAGTTATATCCAGTTTTGATTGATGGTGTTGTTGAGTTCAACCATATCCTTACTGATTTTTCTGCCTGATGGATATACCCATCTCTGCTAGAGGGGTATTAAAATTTTCAACTGAAATAGTCAATTCATCTATTTGTCTTTATAATTCCATTAGCTTTTGCCTCACATAATTTGATACTCTGTTGTTAGGCAAACATTTCTATTTCACAATCAGTTTAGTTCTGCATGTTCCAAACATGTACCTATATGAACAGATCCACTCCTGAATTGGGGACTTTCACAGTCTATTAAGATTGACTTACCCATATTTTAATCATATTATACTTATATGAATGGATTCTTACAAGGATTAAAATCCATGGACTAGTACAGAAACTCACTGTATTTATTTTAAACTCAATATATTTAGTTGCTTGCTTACAAATGAACTATAGAAACTACTTCCTTTCCACTAGAAAATACATCAAACAGATTTTATAACTTTCTCTTTTTTTAAGATTTCATTTTTATTTATTATTTATTTATTTACTTACTTACTTACTTACTTACTTACTTACTTGACAGAGAGAAAGAGAGAGCACAAGCAGGGGAAGTGGCAGGCAGAGGGAGAGGGAGAAGCAGCCTTCCTGCTGAGCAAAGAACCCAATGTGGGCTTGAGTCCTAGGGCCCTGGGATCATGACCTGAGCCAAAAGCAGGTGCTTAACTGACTATGCCACCTGGGTACCCTTTTCTCTTTAGATTGCTTTCCATCAACATAGCAACCTCTGATTTACATCAGAACTTCAATTTCACATTCTATTCAAGACCATTTATCTCATCAATTTATGCCTAAGAATATGCAATAGAGATGGAGTGTTTTGTGACATTTTTATTATAATTTCCTGTTTTGTTTTATTTCCCCATGACACTCTTGCTATTGGCTATTTTTTTATTTTATTTTTTTAAGATTTTATTTATTTATTTGATAGAGAGAAATGCAGCAAGAGAGGGAAAACAAGCAGGGGGAGCGAGAGAGGGAGAAGCAAGCTTCCTGCCAAGCAGGGAGCCTGATGTGGGGCTTGATCCCGGGTCTCCGGGACCATGACCTGAGCCGAAGGCAGTCGCCCAACCAAGCCACCCAGGCACTCCGTTATTGGCTATTTAAAAGGAAAGAGGGTCTGAGAAATTCCAATTCTGTTGGAAGGAGTGGTGAAACAAATAAAAGGAGAAAAGATAATGAAGTTTGCTATTATTCCTTTAAGTTATTTTTGTAGGTTTCCATATGCTCATTGTTTTTTTGTGGGTCAGTTTCTTGGTTCTTTGGTAGATCATCATGAGTGCATGTACTATTTTTCCCTTGTGCTGCATTCTTTGATTAACCTTCGATGACCTGTGTCAGCATTTAGAACAAGAGATACCCCATCAGCCTACAACTACTGGAGTTTATTACCCAGGCAGGCAGTCTTCTTGGGCAATGTCTCACCAAAGGAATACATGTCCAGCTGCCTTCTGTAGCATAAACTTGTCTCTCAGGAATACGACTCATCTTTTTGCTAATGAAGTAATCTTAAGTGGCTTAACTCTTAATCCCTCTCTTCTTACCCTGCTCTAGTTGTTTGCTCTTACAACTACCTGATGCCAGCTTTCTTTGGGCTGCAGTTACTTCTCTTTGCACCTACAGACTACAAAATCCACTGACAGCATAGAAAAAGACTAAGTTTCTGAAGCTCAGCAATCATTTATGTAGGGAGGAAAACTTACATTTCCATAAATTTAGAAACTCGGGATTCTCTTAAATCCCTTTTCATTTAGCTCAGAAGGGGGAATAATTCTGTTACAATCTGCACACCATTTCATGTCACACTGAGAGCTCTTCACCTCAAGGGGTCTCTTCAATCCTTTCTAAATGTGCTCCTATCACATTTCTGATTTTTCTCTTAACAGCCTTGGTTAGAAGGTAGCAGTTAGGATGCCTGGGTGGCTCAGTGGGTTAAAGCCTCTGCCTTCGGTTCAGGTCATGATCTCAGGGTCCTGGGATCAAGAACTGTTTTGAGCTCTCTGCTCTGTAGGGAGCTTGCTTCCTCCTCTCTCTGCTTACTTGTGATCTATCTCTCTGCCAAAAAAATAAATGAAATCTTTAAAAAAAAAAAAAAAGGTAGCAGCTAAAACAGTCTTGCGTTGACGTGTCTATTAGGTCACAAATAACAAATCCTTTTTTAAAGAATCAAAGTGAAAGAGGAAGGAAGGAAGGTAGGTAGGTGTGTAGGTAGGAAGGTGGGTTTATTTCTTGGGTTGGGTACAAATTACAAGAGTAGAATTTTAGAAGAGAATTGAGACTGTTCATTCAAATTGACTTGTCTAGAACAAATGCAAATGGTTTACTTGGCCAATCAGGATTGAAATCTATGGGGAAAAGGATCTGGCTTTCATTTAATGATAACTAATCCAAAGGACACTCCATAGAAAGTGCTAGTATATGAGTATATATATTTCTTTCTAGTGAACTTCAAGCTTTTTTTCTACATTGCCACATATTATAGAAGGAACATGGATAAGCAGGACAGAACTAGTTACCAGAGCGTTTCCTGGAAGATTCTCTTAAGTTCCATTATTACTTGGAAGTGCTTCTAGTTGAGGGTAGCTATTTTTTCCAAGGGATGAGATGATGGAAGAAGGCAGCAGGGAGTACAGTATTTCTTTTTTTTTTTTATTGTTACTTAAAATTTTTTTTCCAGTGTTCCAAGATTCATTCCCCATTCCCAACACCCAGTGCTCCACGCTTTAGGTGTCCTCAGTACCCACCACCAGGCTCTCCCATCCCTCCATCCGCCTCTCTCCAAGTCCCTCAGTTTGTTTCTGTGTCCAAAGTCTCTGTTGTTTCGTTTCTCTCCCTGGATTACCCTAGTTCCCATTTACTTTCCTTCACCCACTGTCCTCCAGGTTACCCCTCATGCACCGCAAGTAAGTGAAACCATGCGATACTTGACTTTCTCTTCTTGGCTTATTTCACTCAGCATAATCTCTTCCAGTCCAGTCCACGTTGCTACAAAAGTTGGATAGTCATCCTTTCTGATGGAGGCATAGTATTCCATTGTATATATGGACCACATCTTCTTTATCCATTCAACTGTTGATGGACACCTTGGCTCTTTCCACAGTTTGGCGATTGTGGCCATTACTGCGATGAACATTGGGGTGCATATGGCCCTTCTTTTCACTACATCCGTATCTTTGGGGTAAATGCCCAGTAGTGCAATTGCAGGGTCATAGGGTAGCTCTATTTTCAATTTTTTAAGGAATCTCCACACTGTTTTCCAAATAGGCTGGACCAGTTGACATTCCCATCAACAGTGTAAGAGGGTTCCCCTTTCTCCGCAGCCTCTCCAACACTTGTTGTTTCCTGTCTTGTTAATTTTGGGCATTCTGACTGGTGTAAGGTGGTATCTCAGTGTGATTTTGATTTGAATTTCCCTGATAGCTAGTGACGCTGAACATTTTTGCATGTGTCTGTTAGCCGTTTGTATATCTTCTATGGAGAAGTGCCTCTTCATGTCTCTTGCCCATTTTTGATGTGTTCATCTTCTTTTTGGGTGTTGAGTTTGAGTAATTCTTTAGAGATCTTGGATACCAGCCCTTGGTCTATAGTATCATTTGCAAATATCTTCTCTCATTTTGTGGGGGGTTGCCTTGTTGTTTTGTTGATTGTTTCCTTTGCTGTACAGAAGCATTTTACTTTGATGAAGTCCCAGGAGTTCTTTTCGCTTTTGTCTCCTTTGCCTTTAGAGACGTGTCTTGAAAGAAGTTGCTGTGGCCGATGTCAAAGAGGTTACTGCCTATGTTCTCTTCCAGGATTTTGATGGATTCCTGCCTCACGTTGAGGTCTTTCATCCATTTCAAGTTTGCCTTTGTGTGGGGTGTAAGAGAATTGTCTAGTTTAATTCTTCTATACGTAGCTGTCCAATTTTCCCAGCACCATTTATTAAAGAGACTGTCTTTTTTCCACTGGGTATTTTTTCCTGCTTTGTCAAAGATGATTTGCCCATAGATTTGTGGGTCCATATGTGGGCTCTCCACTCTGTTCCATTGGTCTATTTCTCTGTTTTTGTGCCAGTATCACGCTGTCTTGGTAATCACAGCTTTGTAATAAAGCCTGAAGTCAGGTAATGTGATGCCCCCAGCTTTGCTTTTCTTCTTCAGCAATTCCTTAGAGATTTGGGGTCTTTCTTGGTTCCATATAAATTTTAGGATTGTTTATTCCAACGTTTTGAAGAATGTTGGTGGAATTTTGATCGGAATGGCATTGAAAGTATAGATTGCTCTGGGAAGTATAGACATTTTGACAATGTTTATTCTTCAGATCCATGAGCATGGAATGCTCTTCCATCTTTTTGTGTCTTCTTCAATTTCTTTCATGAGTGTTCTGTAGTTCCTCGAGTACAGATCCTTGACTTCTTTGGTTAGGTTTATTCCTAAGTATCTTATAGTTTTTGGTGCTGTAGTAAATAGAATCGATTCTCTGATTTCCCTTTCTATTTTTTTGTTGTTAGTGTATAAGAATGAAACTGATTTCTGTGCATTGATTTTGTATCCTGCCACATTACCAAATTGTTGTATGAGTTCTAATAGTTTGGGGGTAGAGTCCTTTGGGTTTTCCACATAGAGTATCATGTCGTCTGCAAAGAGCGTGAGTTTGACTTCCTCTTTGCCAAGCTGGATACCTTTTATTTCTTTCTGTTGCCTGATTGCTGTTGCTAGGACTTCTAACACTATGTTGAAGAGCAGTGGTGAGAGTGGGCATCCCTGCCTTGTTCCTGATCTCAGAGGAAAGGCTGTCAGGTTTTCCCCATTGAGGATGATATTCGCTGTGGGTTTTTCATAGATAGATTTTATGAGGTTGAGAAATGTTCTCTCTATCCCTATACTTTGAAGAGTTTTGGTCAGGAATGGGTGTTGTATTTTGTCGAATGCCTTTTCTGCATCAATTGAGAGTACCATGTGGTTTTTCTCTCTTCTCTTATTGATTTGTTCTATAATGTTGATCATTTTGCTAGTGTTGAACCACCCCTGCATCCCTGGGATAAAAACCACCTGGTCATGGTGGATAATCTTTTTAATGTATTGTTGGATCCTGTTAGCAAGGATCTTGTTGAGAATCTTGGCATCCGTATTCATCAGCGATATTGGTCTGAAGTTCTCCTTTTTGATGGGGTCTTTGTCTGGTTTGGGGATTAGAGTGATGCTGGCTTCATAGAAGGATCTGGAAGTTTTCCTACCGTTTCTATTTTTTGAAAGAGCTTCAGGAGAATGGGTGTTATTTCTTCTTTGAATGTTTGGTAGAATTCCCCAGGGAATCTGTCTGGGCCTGGACTCTTGTGTTTGGGGAGGTTTTTGATCACTACTTCGATCTCATTACTGGATATAGGTCTATTCAGATGGTCAATGTCTTCCTGTTTCAGTCTTGCGAGCTTATAGGTTTCTAGGAATGTATCCATCTCTTCTAGATTGTTAAACATACTGGCATATAGTTGTTGATAGTAATTTTTGATGATTGTTTCTATTTCCTTGGTATTAGTCGTGATCTCTCCCCTTTCATTCATGCTTTTGTTTATTTGGGTCTTCTCCCTTTTCTTTTGGGTTAGTTTGGCCAGTGGTTTATCGATCTTATTGATTCTTTCAAAGAACCAGCTTCTAGTTTCCTTGATGCGTTCTACTGTATCTCTAGTTTCTGATTCATTCATCTCTGCTGTAATTCTCTAATTATTTCCCGCCTTGTGTGGGGGGGTGGTTAAATTTTTGTTGATTTTCCAGTTCTTTAAGGTGTAATGAGAGTTGGTGTATTTGGGATTTTTCATTTTTTTTTGAGTCAGCCTTGGATGGCTATGAATTTCCCCCTTAGGACTGCCTTTGCTGTATCCCATAGGTTTTGGATCAATGTATCTTCATTCTCATTGGTTTCCATGAAGTGTTTCTGTTCTTCTTTAATTTCTTGGTTGATCCACATATTCTTGAGCAGGATCGTCTTTAGCTTCCAAGTGTTTGATTTTCTCCTGAACTTTTTATGGTGGGTGAGTTTCAGTTTCACGGCATTGTGGTCAGAGAATATGCAGGGAATAATTTCAATCTTCTGGTATCGGTTGAGCCCTGATTTGTGACCTAGTATATGGTCTATCTTGGAGAAAGTTCCATGTGTACTCGAGAAGAATGAGTATTCTGCTGTTTCAGGTTGAAATGTTCTGAATTTATCTATGAGGTCCATTTGGTCCAATGTGTCATTCAAGGCTCTTGCTTCTTTGTTGAGTTTCTGTTTAGATGATCTGTCCATTGGTGAGAGTGCTGTGAAAAGATCTCCTACAATTAATGTATTTGCATCAATATGATTGATTATTTTGTTTAACAGTTGGCTTATGTAGTTGGCTGCTCCCATGTTGGGGGCATAAATATTTACAATTGTTAGAACTTCTTGATGTATAGACCGTTTAAGAATGATGTAGTGTCCTTCTGTGTCTCTGACTACAGTCTTTAGACTAAAATCCAATTTGCTGATATGAGAATCGCTACCCGGGTTTCTTTTGGGGTCCATTGGCATGAAGGACGGTTTCCATCCCCTCACTTTCAATCTGGAAGTGTCTTTCGATTCAAGATGAGTCTCCTGTAAACAGCATATGGATGGGTCCTGTCGTTTTATCCAGTCTGCAATCCTGTGTCTTTTTATTCGAGCATTTAGGCCATTCACATTGAGAGTGATTATTGATAGATACGTTTGTATTGGCATCCTGTTGCCTATGGAGTTCATGTTTTTATAGATTACCTCTGTAAATTTCTGTTTTGTGTGACTCTTGGGTTCGTTTGTCCTCTATAGAACCCCTCTTATCATTTCTTGTAGTGCTGGCTTGGTGGTTGCATAATCTTTTAGACCTTGGCGGTCTTGGAAGCTCTTTATTTCTCCTTCCATTTTGAAAGTCAACCTTGCTGGGTACAGTATCCTTGGTGCATATTTTTGTCATGTAACTTCCTGAATATGTCTTGCCAACCCTTTCTGGCTTGCCAGGTTTCTGTGGAAAGATCTGACGTTATTCTGATGGTCCTCCCTCTATAGGTAAGGGATCGCTCTCTCCTAGCTGCCCTTAAGACATATCCTTTGGTTTTATGATTCGAGATTTTTACTTATGTGTCTGGATGTTTTTCTGGCCTCATTGATCTTGGGGGGTGTCCTCTCTGCTTCTAGGACATGAACATTTGTTTCATTCCCATGATTTGGGAAATTTTCATCCATGATTTGTTCAACAATATTTTCTAGGCTTCTCTCTCTTTCAACTCCTTCGGAGATTCCAATAATTCTGATATTGGAGCGTTTCATGGCATCATTTATTTCCCTTATTCTGTTTTCTTGGGATTTTAGTTGTTTGCTCCAAGACTTCTCTTGCTCCTCCTTCTTAATCCATCTGTCTTCTAAATCCCTGATACGATCTTCAGCTTCAATTACTCTGGCTGTTACCATATTTAAACTAGATTGCATCTCATCTAAAGCCTTTCTAACCTCAGCTTTCACTTCTGATAATATGGCTTCCACTTTGAGACTAATGTTCTTTTCTAAATTGACTATTGCTTCAACTATTGTTGCCCTGAATTCCATTTCTGTCATATTGTTTATGTTCATTTCCAGTAATTCTGTGACCGAGGTTGCAGTCTCGGGGTTCTTCTTCTGTTGGATGTTCCTTCTCCGAGTCATTGTGGCGAGCAGTGGTTGAGGGGTGTATGGCTAGATATATCAGCCACTATCTAGGTGGATTGGTCGCTGGAAGGTTTTGGAGCAACCAGAATTCACCACCGAAAAAGGAGGAGAAAGAAAAAAGAAAACGGAAGAGTGGAAGCAAGGAAGAAACACTTGCTAGAGTGGGGCCCGGTGGTAGGATTTATATGGTACATAAGTGTTACAGGGTAAAGAAAAGGGTTATCAAGGGTGAATGAAGAGATCAAAAAGCGAAGCCCAACCTATATGACCCCCAAGACCAGTATTTATATAATACAAAAGCAAAGACAATTACACAGACACACTGACAAACTATAACGGGAAGGTGAGTGCAGACACTCCGTGTGGGCAAGGAATGCGTTTCAGAAGCTTCCAAGTTTGTCTTGTTATTATTGTTGGAGGAGCCCACTTTCAAAAGATATAGGGAGATTAGAACTGGTTGTATATAGGGGTAGTATTGAATAGGGATGTGGGATTGACTTGAGGCTTATAACTACATGTACATATAAAAGAGAATAAAGGAAAGAGGAGAGAAGAAAGGGTAAAACAGAGAAAGCAAACAGGGAAACAAGAGGCAACAACAAGAGCAGAAAATATAGGAGTGTGTTTGAAGAAATTTCAAGGTAAAAGAAATGTTATGGGGTGTTGTATTGAGTATCACATTTTGATAAAAAGGGGGTTAAAAATTGAAAGAAGAAAAACCGTGAGAATGTATTTTTAAGCTTAGAATGGAAGCTTTAAAAGTAAAAATAGAAAAAAGTTTAAAAAAGTAAATAAGGTTGAAAACAATCAATAAGTTGTAGGGCTTTTGGTACTTGTAGTCAGTGCCAGGAGTTTAATAAATTGCCTTCCGCCCGATTTGGGGTTTTGCAGTTTTAGTGTTGTCCTCCTGAGCTTCTGGCTTGCTTTCTGGGGGCGGGGCCTGCGGCGTAGTTTCAGTCTTTCTACCTGGGCTGTGTCTCTCCACCCCCTTGCTAGAGGCTGGTCTCCATGGTAACCAGGTTATCAGGTTACAATTCTCTGGTGGTGGAGCGTTGTTCTTTTAAGTCCTTTTTCAGCTGCTGAGGAAGTCAGGCCGGAGCAAGATGTCTGCGCCCAGACCTTCCCAGAGAGAACCTTTACACATAGTGGGGCTCTTTCCTGCCTCCCGGTTGGCAGCCTGTCACAGCCTCCTATGCCCCCCACTTGTCGCTTCACTCCCGCACCTCAAAACCGCAACTCATTTTGGGTCGCGTGACCTTGTCTGTGCCCCGGGACCCGAGGTCTCTCAGGTCCCACGCAAGTCTGTAAAATCGCCTTCCCTGGGGTGTTCACGCCCGGCCCACAGGGTGGAGAGAAGCAGGAGAGAAAGGCAGAGGCGGAAAGATAGAATCCACGCCCGCTGCTCTCGCTGAGATCCCCCGTGCCGCGAAGCCCTGCTTCTCTGGCTTAAGCAGTGGGGGGATAGACTCCGCACCTCAGCCCCTCTAAGTTCCCTGGAGCTGGGGGGCACTTCCTCTCCCTGCAGATTCCCGTCTGCCTGCTGCCGCGGATGAAAAACTGATTTTGCACCTCACAGCGCACTCTCTGTCCCTGAGGGTCCCCGTCTCCCCGCTTGCGCTCCGATGCAGCAGCAGTGGCGAAAAAAGGCCCCTTGCCTTGCCGCGGGCTCTGCTGTGCTCCCGTTTCTGTCTCACCCCTATTCAGACCATAATCTGCTGTTATTCCTCACTCACAGAGCTCTTTCGTCTTGGGGTATTTGCTTTCAATGGTTCAGCTCTGCGGGCTTCCTCCCCCACTCCCCTGTCTCTGGGGGCAAGCCTCCAGACCCTCTTATTTGTTTCTACCTTTTTGAGGATGGTCTTTGTCTCCCGTGGTGATCCAGAAGCGCAAAATATCACATTTCAGGCTGATTTCTTGGGTGTTCACAGTGGTCCTGTAGTGGTTTTTTTTTTTTTTGCTGGAATTGAGTGCACTTCAGGGAACTCCCCGAAATGCGGTCACCTGGCCTTCCACCATCTTCTCCCCCCCTCCTTTTATTTTTTTAAGACTTTATTTATTTGAAAGAGACAGAATGTAGGAGCGAGAATGTGAGAGAGAGAGCACAAGCAGGGGAGAGAGGTAGAGGGAGAAGCAAACTCCCTGCTGAACAAGGACCCCACCCAGGACTCCATCCCAGGACCCTTGGGAGTACAGTATTTCTATAAAAACCTTTATATTGGGATTTTTTTTTTGGATTTTCCACAGTTGCTGTCACTGAAGAAAAAGTGTGTAAGGTTGTAGAGCTTGGGGTACATTATGTACTTCCAGGGTGGTCAAAATGTGTTTGAGTTTTGACATTTTGGAGATAAGGATCTCAAAAAGTCTATACTGATGTTATAATCCTATCAGAATTGTGAAAGTGTGTTAGGAAAATCTTAAAATGACAATTATAACTACTTGGTTTTAGAATAAGATGAACTATATTTATGTTAATGAGAGGGAGATTTTAATTTCTTGTCCTTCAGAAAGACATCTCATGAAATTTAATGACTACCATGTCTGGAGTATTCCTTCTACTTTTCACCTTAGAAAAAGCATCTCAACTACAGTAATTTTCAGAGCACTTATAAATCTTTTTTATACTCAGAGAAGGAAGATCCAATAATGAAAATACTGGCACTTCTCTTCAGATTTTTTTTTTTGATCCTTGAGTTTACCTTTGCAATATCCGCTTTAAATATTGACCAGTTCTACCCTTGCTCTTTCATCTTTATCTTTCTTTTATAGCGTTATATTGAAAGATGATGAATCTGATTAGATAAGAACACATTCTTGGTGAATTACTGTAGGGGATTTTCTGTTGTGCCTGTTTATATGTTAATTTTGGATTCTTTGTGCAAACACAAAGCTATGCAGATTTTTAAAATCACTGCAAGTCACTGAGAAATAGACCATGGAACTTTTCCTATTATTTTAAGCAATGACATTAATATGAAAAAATTAGTCTACTTATCCTAATGCCTACTTATGTGTCAGCGATACTTCCTTCATAAAGCTGGCTCTTTAATAAGTTAAAAGCCTCTTTTAGGGGTGCCTGGGTGGCTCAATTGGTTAAGTGACTGCCTTCGGCTCAGGTCATGATCCCGGAGACCCTGGATCAAGCCCCACATCGGGCTCCCTGCTCGGCGGGAAGCCTGCTTCTCCCTCTCTCACTCCCCCTGCTTGTGTTCCCTCTCTGGCTGTGTTTCTCTCTGTCAAATAAATAAAATCTTTAAAAAAATAAAAAATAAAAAAATAAAAGCCTCTTTTACAAAGGAGATAGAATGCTCGTGAGATATCTTTTGGAACTGAGGTGACATATTAGTTACCCAGGGTTTTCTCAGAATGATGTGCTTTTAGGTATTTAAACATAAGACTGCAGAATATTGTCATCTATCAAGAATCACTTACTAATTACCTTTTATGAGTTGACAGCTGGATGACACTGAAGAAACGTTTATGGACTCCACTATTAAGAGTTTTCCTATTCAACTGAGGAAACATCATGGGGACATGTGGATTTGACTAAGAATTTTTACAAAATTTTTATAATTAAGAGGAAAACGCTCTATCACATATTAGCTAAATGATCTTGGAGAAATCATATGATTATTTGGGACATCAGTCTTCTTGTTTATAGAATGAAGATCTTTGTGAAGATCTTTGCAAAAGTATTTTACAAATAACACATGTACAAAAGTGGGCTGTAAAGGTGTGCACTTAGGAGTCGTAAGAAATAGCAGTGATACGTTAATCAGGATAGATAACCCCCTAGTCTCAGAATTACTGGGGTTTAGGCCATGAGAGAGAAAACACACTCTTCAAGCCCTGCTGTCAGCCAGAATGCCCAACAGTTACACATCAGGCTGTGGATCCTCTAGCTGTTTGTGTTGAAATAGGTAAAAAGGAATCTGACAAAATTGGAAGAATTAATAAATGAATATGAATGAAGTGATTAGAGGAGCTTTGTATGTATGTGGTATAATTTGTGTATTTTTTTATTCACTAGATCATAATACATATCTTTTATAACTCATGGACACTAAGTGTATAGATTAAAGAATTCCCACAGAAGGAACACTCACTTAAAACCAGCACTTGATCAAGAAACAGAGAAAAATCTCCCTAAAATCAAATCAGAAAATTGCCCATTGGGGTAAACTCTATATTATTTATTAATTTTTGCCTTTTCTTATATACCCTGTGAAAGCAATCATACTGTATGTATTCAATGGGCCTGGCTTAGCTTTTTCAATATTGTGTTTTTGAGTTTTCTCTATCTGTTGCATGTGTCAATAACATTTCTCGTGCTCAATGCAGTCTATTGGATAAATACATCAGAATTTATCCATTTTATGACAAGTGAATATTTGGATTATTTTATTATTTTTGTTATTACAAAAATCCTGCTACCAACATTCCTGTACATACCTTTTGGTAAACACATGCACACAATTATGTTGGGTACATTTCTGGGTCATAGTGTATGTGCCTATTCAGCTTTAGAAAATACTGCCAAATAATTCTCAGAAGTTGTGTGAATTTACATATTCCCTTACAGTGTATGAGAGTGTAAGCTGTTCTGTGCTATCTACACAATGCTGCAGTCAGTTTTTATAATCTTACCTATTCTGAAGGATCTGTAGTAGAACTTCCTGTAGATTTAATTTATATTTCCTTTGTGACTAATAACATTGAACACTTTTCTGTATACTAATTGACCACTTATATATACTCTAGTTTGAAATACTGAATCAGGTTTGGTTGTTATTTTCCTTAACAGTTTTGTAGTTTTTGTGTTTTTTTTATACATAGTCTGTATACAGGTCCTTTGTTGAACCTACGTGTTGTGAATATTTTCTCCTTGCTTCCACCTTGCCTTTTTACTCTCATAGTAATCTCTTTGGATAATAAAAGCTCTTAATTTCAATGTGGTAATTTTTTTATCTCTTTCATTGTGGAGAGAACTTTTGTATAAAAAATCTTTCACTATCATAGTACAATTTATATTTTCCTCTGTTATTTTCTGGAAATTTTATTGTTCTGCCTTTCAGTTGTAGATCTATTATCTATCTGAAATTGTTTTGTTAGAATGGATAGCCAATTGTCCCAGCAATGTTTATTGAAAAAAACAAAAACAAACAAAAACAGACAAAATAACGCCCCCCCCCCCAGTACTAAAATGTCATTTGGGTTCTATACCCAGTGACTTATGTGTGTGGTTCTTTATAAGGGGATTTTCTTAATTGTATAGATGTTATTATTTGTTGATAGTCTACATATTGATTTTTTTATACTCTGTTTCTTGGTCATATTTTCAAGCTTCTATCTTCTCTATTTCAACAACTTATATAAGGTTATTTTGTGCTGTGACTGATTATTTCAATATCTCAAGTCTTTGAGTGTCTGATTCTATTGCTCTGCTTTTTCAGCTAGCTTTTGTTCATGTTCCATTATTTCCTTGAGTATTTTATTTTATTTTTTTATTTGTTTTTCAATATTACTTTTACTCTAGGCAGGCAATTTTTCTTGGAATTTTCTCTATGGATTTGCTTTGAGACCTAGTTCCTGTAGGGAAGATTCATGTTTTATCTCCTAGTTGCCTGGCATTACCAGTACCTTGAGACCACTTTAAATTTTCCATTTGAGATCTAGTTCAAATCTTGAGGGTAGCATGGAAACAGAAAAAAATAATTCATTTCAGATTATTTTGGATCTCATGTGTGACATGAATTCACAACAGAAACTCATATGCCAGTTTGTGGTTACAGATTCTCAGGGGAGAATCTTTATTTTTCCCTCTTAACTCCAAGTTCTAGACAAACAAAATTCCCTTCTTCCCTCTTCTGTATGATTTTTAAATTTTTTCCTTATTTATTCGGTTAATTAGTTTTGGACATCTATTTTGACCTACGTGTGGGAGGTGTATTCCTTTGAGAAGTCAGAATTGCATAGGGTTCGTCCATAGCTTGCCCATTTGAGAAAGTCATCAGTTTTATCTTCTGTCCTCTGAATCCCAAATAGGTATCAAAGTTAGAACGGTAGCATTCAGCAGAATACCCCAAAGAAAAAGATAAATTTGGCATTAACTTAGCTCCTAAGATTGTAGCTTTAATTTCATTTTGCCTTCACAGACTTACCACCTTCAGTGATGTGACCATTTGTATTATTTTAAATCAAATATTGTCTCTCCTACACTACCCAACAGAACCATTCCTTTTTAAATGTGCTTTTTCTTCAGGAAAAGATATGTGTGGTTAATGTGGTAAAAATGGTTAATGATTTCCTGAATAGATCAAAATCCCTGGAACAGTGGGCTATATACAGAGTAGGGGAGCTTCAGAACAAAGGCAGAATTCCTTCTTTTTAAGATTTTATTATTTTTATTTGAGAGATATTAAATGAGAGAGAGAGCAAGAGCACATACAAGTGAGGGCGGGGAGCAGAGAGAGGGAGAAGCAGAATGTCTGCTGAGCAGGGAGCCCAAAAAGGGGCTCTATCCCAAGACCTTGGGATCATGACCTGAGCCAAAAGCAGACACTTAATGGACTAAGGCACCCACATACACCAAAGACAAAATCTCTGAATCCTAACCCAGACCTAATTTCTCAGACTGGAAAAAAAAGAAAGTTACAACTTGATTATTGATTTTGTAGAGTAAAAGTATTGTGCTGTTTAATTTATCATACCAATTATGACCAGATCCATAAGAATCCATTTATGAGTTAATCTTTATGACTTTATGTGACTGGTAATTGTACACTGAAAATTGTTAATAAAGTACCAGTCTATAATAACCATTTGAAATACAGAATTATTCATCTAATAAATATTATACTCTGAGGGGTTAGGAAATGATAGTATAGACCTTCTTTCTACTTACTTGAATCACTTCTAAAGTTAGTATTTTCTATTTCACGTGGCTGCAAAATTTGTATCAGTAGAATTGACAGTTACTAGATCTCATTATACTGTGTGTGCCTTTGGTATTGATGATAGTCCTTTTCTTAGGGACATGACTTACAGGAAGATAGTTATGTATCTGCTGCTTTTTATGATGTGTCCTAGAAGACTCTTTGATGACCCATTCTAGTTACTTTCTACTTTTTATTGATAACAAATAATAAGACTCGTTTCAAGGATATTTTGCATTTTAATTGGGGATGCTTAAAGGAATTTGAGATTCAGAAATAGGCACTTGTAATAGTAGAGAATGAGCAGAGCAGATGCTACATTGGCAGAAGGACTTTTCTTAGTCTTAAATTACTTGCATGTTATTTCTCACTGTCACATGGGAAGTTACTTATTCTGTCACTTTAAGAATAGACTACCTTGATGGGCCCCATTTCTGCTGCACAGTACTTTGACCTTGATGAGACTGTTTTCTTTCTTTTTTTTTTTCCTCCCTTGTTGATGCAGCATCATAGCAATCAAAGGAGCAGAATCCGGGGATTCAGGCCCAGGATAAACCAAATGGGCTTCATTTTTTGGGAGGGTGGGTGTCAATCAGTGATTTACCAATCTGTCAGTTTGTCTTCTATTCTCTGTCTTGAGTCATAATTGTATGAAGCAGAATGAAAACAAAATAGGCTTTATTTTAAGGTCTTTTTATTTATAGTAGAATTTATTAGATGGCTCTCTAACCCCTATAAACAACAACTTGTAGATGCTTAGAATTCATAATTTGAATTTGACTCTTCCTTAGTTTGATGTACAAGTTAGAAAATGGGCAAAAACATTGTCAGTATGAAGAATGGCAGCATTATTTATTAAGACATCCATGTTAAAGACATCAAAGTATTTTTGGTCAAAAATATTTATGTTGCTACACATTAGGTGTCTTCTCACACTGATTTAGGGGATCATAGTCCTCCGCAGACAGCTGAAGTGATGATCTGCTTAGGAATTCGCATTAGAACAAATACCAACTTTGTTTCCTTCCCTGGGCGCCAAGTTGAGTTTACTCCTGTATAGGGTAGGTGACTTGCATTACTTATCTACTGCTGTGTAAGAAATGACCCCAAGATTCAGTGATTCCTGGCTTAACATAAAGTGCCCTTTTCCTCATGGTTCTATTGGTCAGTATTCTAGATGGAGCAAACTGGGCTTTCTACTTCTGGGAGTTCCACAGGCTGTAACCGAAGTATCAGCCAGGCTGTACTCATCTTAAAACTCAGTTGAGGAAAGATTTACTTCCAAGAATCAATCTGACACTTTTCCAAATGTAATGTTTAAGAGATATCCTTAATAAACTGATACTCCCAAATTACAAAGTGCTGATTCCTCCAGGTGAAAAATAAACTATGACTCATGTTAATTTTGAAGCAGAGAAACCTAATTTTCTCCTCCTTAAGAGAACTGGTCATTAGGCAGAATGGAAAAGCTGAGGTATTATTGGTTTACAGAATGGTTAACAGATAACAGTACAGTGATGCTAGGTTTCTTCATTGCACTCATTTTCCCAGAAACACAAACATCCTTGCCCACCTAGAGACACACACAGCATGTTCAAACAAATGCAGAGCTTCCATTTAATAACTGAGAATGAATATTAATTTCAGGTCTTTCACTGGTAAGGTACATAAAATTGTCAAGACAGCTTTTTGGTTTGAAGCTGGGCTTAATATTTACTCAAAGATGAAAAACTGAATTAATAATGAGCAGTTTAATATATTCTTCCTTATGCAGTTTAGTTCCATAGAAGCCAGTGAGATGCTCTGATCTTGTTAAAAAGATATCCAACTGAGTAAAAATTGAGAAGTCCTAGGAAAATTGAGGGGTGAAATCTGTGCTTCTTATATTTAATGGAACTAATTTCTCCCTCCTTGGAGCTCTGTTAGCATTCTTAATATTCTGGTTAGTAGACATTTCAAATACAAAACCTCTCTCTACATTTACTA
>PITA01021208.1:15089-33314 GCA_004023965.1 Spilogale gracilis | reverse complement strand
AGCCTCGATCCCAGGACCCTGAGATCATGACCTGAGCCGAAGGCAGAGGTTTTAACCCACTGAGCAGCCCGGCCGCCCTCCATGTGAGTTTTATGTTATGTGTATTTCACTGTCAATGAATGAATAAAGGAATGGATGGAGCGTGAATGTCTCTTTGAGGAATTTCTTTATTTAAAATCAGATAGGCATAATGTCTAGTTCCAGCTGTGTGAAATCAGGTGACACTCTGCTTCTCTGAATTTTAAGTCCCTCCTCCTTAAAATGGGCTAAGAATACCCCAAAAGAGGGGGGAAATACTCATGTTATGAAATAGATCCGAATATTGAGTGAGATGTTATATAGGAGATGTGCAGTCCCAGGACAGGTGTATACCCTCCCACCCCTCACCTGTCACCCTTCTTCCCAACTGGTCCCTGGGCAGTAGTTTCCACTGGCCAGCTGCCCCTTTGGTGCCCACATCCAGTCACCTTCCCCAGCACCTGCAGCCTCCCAAGTCCCCCTCCCGAAGGACAGCTGCCAGTGTCCCGTGATGGAGGGGGGTGCCGGCAGAGCCCTCCCGGGGCCTCCCCAAAGTGTTGGCAACAAGCAAACAAGCGAAGGCTGAAATGGGAAAGGTAGAATTTTACTCTCTGTGGGAAGCTTGTGGTAGATATATTTTTAGGATGGGAGAAGGAAAGAAGGTATTTTTAGCATAGGGTACTCTTCCCACTACTTCTCAAATCCCACTTCACGGAGAAGAGCCACCTCTGTGGGGAAGAGAGAAGTGGGGGCACCCAGGGGTCTCATCTGAGGGGTGATGCAGTCGGCACCCCCTGCAGAGCAGGAAGTGACCCCGTGCTTTGTCCTGGGGCTGGGACCCTGGGGGGTTTGACCCCTGGCCAGAGTCCTACCAGCCTCCCTTCCAGAACCACCTCCCTTTGGGGAAGGGAGCCTGGAGTTCCCTTCCCCCTGTATGGCCACATCCCCACTCTCCCTTCAGGATGACCTGAAAGGGAAGTTTATAAGAGGAAAAGGAATGAGAAGGATCCTACTTAACAGCACACACTGGGTGGGGGAACTTCCTGACAGGAAACGGAGTGGAGACCGGGCCCAGTCTGGCCGTGGAAAACTGGTTTGGCTCAGAACGGGCCAGTGTGGACCAGCGGGCTCCCGGGCAGCTGTAGCCGCACTTAAACTGGACTCGTCCAGGGTCATTCTCTTTCCTGGCCCTCTAGGCAGCGAGACACTATAATAATCTGTACACCACAGTGGGGAGAGGTACCATTTTTTTTTTTTAATCCAAGAAAAACCCCACCCTAATTTAGGTCACAGAGACAGGACGGGCTACTGGCTCAGCCGGCACATCAGCAGCTGCAGGCAGCCGAGTGGAGCCGGGGCCGAGCGGGGCCGCTGCCACCCAGCCACAGCCTGAGTCACCCGGGGGTGCAGGGAGGAGGCAGGGGGCAGGGGGCGGTTGTCTTTATTCTCAGGCTGATGTGTGGGGGGCGGGAAACAAGAGAACAGAAGAGTCCTTGGGGCTGGGACTGGCACAGTGTGGCAGGCAGGTAGAGACAGGTTTCCAGCAGGCTGCTCTTCTGCGCCAAAGAATTCAAACAGGCCCTCCGTCTGAGCAGAGGGAAGGCCTCTCCTCCCCCTCTGCCCTCTGCCTCCTCCTCGCCTCCCAGCCCCGCGCAACAAGACCTTGCAATTCCCTATTTGCCGGGCTAAGTCCGGCTGTGGCCGGCCAGCTGGTCTCCACCCCTGCTTCCCTACCCGCTTTCCCTCAGAGCCAGGCCATCCTGCTGCTGACGTGGGCTGCTCAGTCCCAGCCACCGCCCCGCCCCCCAGACTCCTGCTCCGATTAGCTGCTACCCCCTCTCCTCTGAGTTTCCTTTTCTCTCTGCTCCCCCATGACTTTCTTGGGATCCCCAGTGGAGATAGAAGCTCTTAGAGGGAAGGTGCTGTTCCTCCCTCTTGGCTCCTGGCTCTGCCTGCAATGGGGGGATCTGGTGACACTGTCCCCCGGAACATGAGCTCTCTGGAGCATGGACCGCTTCCGTCTTGGTGGCCCTCTAGCCCTCCAGCAGGAGGCCTGGCACAAAGCAGTATGGATACCGCTGGGCATCAAAGCTTAGAACATCCCAGCACCCCTCTGAGGCTGGCTTGGGGGCTCCTCGTATAAAGGGGAGGGTTTTCATCATATCCTTGAGTCAAAGATAGAAGTCAGCCTGAGACAGAGCGTCCTGGTTTTCCCAGCTTTCACAAACCTTCCCGTGACAGAAGGGAGAGAATAAAGACCTGCTCTCCAAAATGCACAGAGAACAGAATGGGAACATTTTTCACAGGAAGGTCTCCAAGCTCTGCAGCCTGGGGAACAAGAGAGGTAAAGGGCAGGATTAGGGATGCCTCGCTCACCGGAGGAACACACCCAACTCTCAAGCCGTCCGGAGGCCTTCCCACTCACTGATGTTCTCGGGTGGGTCACACAGTCACTAATATTCTGGCGCTTTTTTTTTTATTCTCTAATTTTCCTTGACCCTTTGACTCCTCTAGTTAATTAAACTTACGTCTTTGCCAGTGTCAAACATAGGTCATCTATTAAAGTGCACAGAGAAGACCGAGGCAACATAAGGTAGGAGAGAAAAGAGAAAAGAGGTGGTTTACAACTTTCCCAGTACACAGGCTTCGGTGTATTTTCTCAAGCACTGCTTTTCCTATTCCACGTGTACGAGCAATGCCTCAGACTCCTCGGCAGGCAGACCTGGGCTCAACCTCTCTCTGTCTCCTGGCCCAAATGCCCACCTTGCATTACAGGAGACCAGGGGCCCAAGAGAGGCCCTCTGGTTTTAGCTGCACCTGCTTGGTGCCAGCGGGGGGCAGGGGGTGGCTATGTGGAAGGGCTTCTAGCCCAGTGCCTCCAGACAGAAGCTAGACAGAAGCAAGAGGGAAATGCCACATCTAGCCTGGAGAGTTTAAGCCTCCAGGGACCAGCTTGAGCTCCAGGAAGTCCAACAGTGGTCCATCTTCCTTGACCATGGAATTGGCTGAGATCAGTGATGATCACGCAGTATTGGGCTGATTTACTCCACCTCCCATCTCCCCACACCCAGGATGGGATCTGAGGGCTTAGCCTGTTAGTCTCTGGGACAGCAAGAACCCCAGGCCTGCTTAGGTTCTCCTCGGGGAAGGGCAGATAAATTCCTCCAATTTTTCCCCAGAGGTGGTTTCCTCCTTCCTGCATCGGAATGGGACAGTGTTCGGGTGAGACACAGGTGCTAAAGAGAGTTCACCTGCTCTGCTGGCTAATCCCCCAGCACCTGCAGAGATCAGAACCATGGGCTGCAGACACCCCAGTCTCCCCGGAGGCCCCAGCTATCCCCCGAAGACTAAACACAGATTGGCTCTGTGGGCGCCTAAGGCAGCACTTGACCTGGGAACTCCATGCGGAGGCAATGTTTGCTCCCTGCCCCTCCCTCCCTAATCTTCCTCCCCAGGGCACATTCGGGCAGCCTCACCAATGCCCACTGAGCCCGCTCCCTGTGACAGACCTGGGCCAGGTGTGGCAAAATAAAAAGCAACGTGGGGGGGGGGTCAGGACCCCACCTAATGAGCTGCGTCTATGTCACAAACCCTTTGTGGAGGGCTCCGTTCCCACTCCGTGGATTGATTCTGTTTCCACAACAATTTTGTGAGGACAGCACAATCCCGCAGTGCAATGGTCTCTTCATTAATAAACAGAAAGGTCAATGTGGGAAGAGCTTGGGAAAGAAAAACAGAAGGTGCCCCAGGGCCCAAAGGAGGGCAGGTGGGGGTAGGGCTTCCCTTTGGGGAAGGGCCACCTGCAGCTTTTCCATATCCAGAACATTAATTCCAAAGACTCCCTGCTTTCTAAGCACCTTGACCTGAGACTAAGGTGGAGGCTGATGCTCAGGAAAATATGGTTGCCCAAGTGGCTGATCTCCCAAGCAGAGCAGACTTAAGAGCCCCAGGGGCAGGAAGCACAGGGAGGAGGTCCAGGCTTGGCAGGGCCTACTTCAAGTTACTGATGGACCTGCACCCTCACTGGCCCACTGAGGCCTCGGGACAGCGGCCACTAATGGGGTTCCACGGTGAACAGGTTCCTCAAGACCTGCAGGCCAGAGCCAGGGGTCCCACAATGCACTGCTCCACTGAGAGCTCCCAGAAGTCCAGGTGCGCTTGGCCCTGCATGCCCCAACCCCAGAGGTCTGACCGCACTCACCTTTTCCATTTATCTGATTAAACCAAAGAGGAAGCTCCAATTAAGTACTAACCTGGCTTTAATGCCTCTCCTTAAGATCCTACATGTGTCTGACAGCCTCTAAGTGGGAGAGCGCCCAAGCTCCCTTCTAGCAAAGGCAATGAAGACAAAGTGGAAAGACGTTTATGATATATTTAGTGTGTTTGGGGGGGGGACGAGTAAAGTACAAAAAAGCATTTTCTCCTCTACGGTTTTATTATAAAGGCAATACAGGCTCATTGCTAAGAAATCAGAAAATACGAAAAGGAAAAGGAAGAAAATATCTACATCCTGGCTACTCAGGGTCAGCCCCAAGCACACCTTGCAATGTCTATATATATATATTTTTAATTGCAATGTCTATGTTTTTATGTAGATCAGTATTTTTTAAATGGAATTATATACTATAAACTGTCTTATAATATGCTTCCCCCCCACTTAACAATATTCATAAATTTCCATGCTGTTCCCATTGCCTTTGCTAGAAAGCAATGGTTAGGGGCTGTCATAAACATCCTGGGTGTTAAAGCCAGTACTAAGTGTTAGTTGATGCCTCCTCCTTGATTGAACTTGACTTGTTGGAAGAGCATTGGAAAGAAAGATGCAGTCTATGAACATACGGGCAGCTATCTTGATCAATTTTGTCCTAGAGCAAATATTGGAAGAATTCTCCATCTTCTGGGTTTACAGCATCCATCTCCTCTAAATAAGGAGGGTCTTCTGGATATCTAGACACTTTTAGATAGCAATCATGAGTGGATGAGGGTCGTCCCTATCCTTCTGGGATTCCCCGAGATCTGTGCCCTAGTCACCGGGGACCCAGTTGCTGATGTCTGTGTTCCCAAGGGAGTTAAAGGGGAAAACGAATAATACTCAGTCAATTGAGACAAAGTAGATGTTTGACTTCAGGCCCACATGAAAAGTAAATGTTTTGAATCGAAACTAGTGTGGCTGAATTAACCAGGTAACAGGCCTGTCCCCCATAAAATGTTGGAGACTAATTCTCCCACAGCTGAGCACGGTGTGAACAAATCAAAAGTCAAAGGTCAAAAAAGTTCCAGAAGTACTTTGGAATGTCCCAGAGACCTCTTGGTCTTGTGCCCATGAACATTTTAATACAGGAAATTATTGCCAATTTCCTTGTGTGAGTGGGGGTGACATTTAGGAGAAGGAAGTGGGTGGTACTTGAAAATTACCATTGGTGATTCTGATTGACACCCTCCAAATACGCCCCAAAGCTCCTACCTCTCCTTGTGTAATTCATGCACAAAACCAGGGAATGAGGAAGGATGTGTGGAGCATCCTCTGCCCTACCCAGCTAGAGTGAGCCTAGTACAGGGCCTGGAGTAGCTGCTTAAGACAGCTGGATGGATGGACAGATGGCTGGCTGGCTGGTTGGATGGATGGATGAATAGATGGATAGTTGGATGGACAGATGGAGAAACAAGCACAGAACGTACAATCAGGGCATGCATAATGAACACCAGGGGGCTTAGCTGCTCTAGCACCAGAGGCATGTGTGGAAGTATCAGGAGACGAATGTCGGAAGGCACTACAGCTAACTGTAGCAGAAACAACACTTAACGAGCACCTGGTAAGTGTGCGGGCTCCACACCAGCACTTCCCATGACAGGGCCCTGCCTGCTGCACTGTTGCCTCCCTGGTTGCCAGCATGAGATGGTGGGGAGGACTCCTCACAAGGCTTTTCCATCCCCTAACCTTCCACAGCTCCCATGGCTGGCTTCCAGCCTGAGCGTCAGCTGCATCCACCCAGAATGAGAGCATGCTGGGGTGTGCCCAGGAGGGGCTAGCAGCCAGGGATCCAAGCATCTGTTGTTTCAAGGAGCAAGTTGCTCACCAAACATGAGTCTTCTAAGGAAGAGAGAGTGGAAGGCCTGAATGGATCTCAGATGGTTCCCTCAGGGTTGGAGGTGACAGGAGATTTGGGTACAGCTGGCTTCTGTCTCCAAGACGGCCCTCTGGCCCATCTCCCAGGATTCCAATAGCCCTTCATTCATCTGTTCACTCACTGATTTAAGAAGTCATTATTCAAGTACCTGTAATGTACCAGGTTCTGCACTAGGGAAGGAGTCCTAAAGGGGGAGAGGCATAGTAAAATCAAAAGGTGTTGTGTCTCTTATATCTCTGATATGGGGACACAGGCCCCCTTGGGTCCATGCTATAGGTGCCCACACACAGGTGGAGAAGTGGGGGACCCCACCTCTCTGGGGAGAATACAGTGTGGCAGGACACCCTTGACCCTGGCACTGACACCCAGTCTCACACACCACAGGTAGAAGCAGACCCTAGCATGGGGACAGCAAGCTTGCAGGTGCACAGGGGAGCAGTCGTGGGCCAGCCTGGGACATAGCAAGGGTGGGAGGGCAGCTCCAGAGGAGATGAAAGCTCAGCTGCAGGAACCCCAGTGTTCTTGCACCAGAGCGGCAGAAAGAGCCAGAGAAATATTGTTTCTCACTTCCACGGTGGCCCAAGTTTATACTCAGTGAGTATGGTGTAGGAGACATTGGCTATACTTACATAACAGTTTTAAAAATTACAGAAGGTTTTGATTTTTTTAAAAAAGTGAGGTGAGATTCATGTAACATAAAATCAATCATTTTAAATGAACATCTCACAATACTATGTCATCACCACCTGTACTTAATTCAGAAACACTCACCCTAAAAGAAAGCCCCCAGTTACTCCCCACTCTCTCTTCCTCAAGCCTGGGAAACCACCAGTCTGCTTTCTGAATACTTCATGTAATAGAGATAGAGCATATGACTTGTGTGTGCTTTCTCTCACCTACTGCAATGTCTTCATGGTTCATCCACTTTGTGGCGTGCGTCAGTGCCTCACTCCTTCCCGTGGCAGAGTACTAGTCCATTGCATGGATACGCTGCAATTTGTGTATTCGGTTACCTGCTGATGGACATTTAGGTGGTTTCTGTCTCTGGTTATGGTAAATAGTGCTGCGAATACTTCGGTACCAGCATCAGAGTCCCAGCTTTCACTCTGTCCGAGCCTATGTCTAAGAGTGGAACTGCTGGGGGTATTATAGACTTGCTGGAGCTACAGCAAACTGAAAGGTCAGTTATTCCAATTTTACCAACAGGGAAACAGGCCTGGAGAAAAGATCTCCCCTGCTATGGTTCACCTACGCATCTGGATGTGAAGTGTGGCCTGAAGCCAACGTGCCAGAGGCTCTTCTTAGTTCGACCACATGTAAGTCGTGACCTGTCCATCGCCCACAGCATGGCTTCCGCTTGCACATGATAGGCTCCAGGTATTTATGGAGTGGACTAATGTAAGAACACATCTCCCCCAAGTTTTTAAAAGTACGACTCACTATGAGAAAGGGGAAACACCAAGTATCCTATCTCAAAGGGTCAAAGCATCTTGAGGTCAGAATAAAATGAGCCAGGCATACACATCCTTTGGAGAAAACGAACGCAACCAGAGAGGGATCAGGGGCTGCCTGTCACTCTAGTCCCTAATCTGTTCCTTCCTGGTGACCACAGCTTCTCTCTGTTCCCTCCCTCAGGAGGGGGTGAAGTTGGCTCTGCCTTATAGTGGAGCTACTGGGGCTCAAGGAGAAGGTGGTTAGCTCACGCCTCAGCCAGAATCTTGCAGGATCCACACACACAGCAGAAGGCCCTCACTGGGAAGGGGTGGTGGGCTCAAGACCACTGGATAGGACAGCTGTCCCAGTGGGCTGTCACGGTACCAAGAGAGTCCATTTTGTGGGGCATGACGGGGTCTGAGGACATCTTGCCTGGGAAGTGACAGGCGGTCTGGGGAAAGGGTCTGTGCTGGCAGGCACCAGCGAAGGTGCCTCTGCTGGCATGAATGCCTCCCTGGTGGCCAGTGAGCGTGGGTCCAGGGGTTAGAGGGCATGGGCAAGCTCCTTCCTCGCTCTTCCTCCTCCACCAGCCACACAACGAGGCTACCCTAAAGACCCTGCTGCTCCTCCAGGCACAGGGAAGAGGTGCCACCACACACTTGCAAAGCCCACTGACATCCTAATGGCTCCTCTGGACGCCATCTGACGTGACATCTTTACATCTCTGTCAGCTGCGAGGCGAGAGCCCAGATCTGACCAGCCCTACGTGGAGGACAAGGACTTCCGGGCCAGCCTGCTGCCAACCTCGACCCTCGGCCGCATGAAGTCATCGGTGACGCCCGGAAATGACAGCGCGTGTGGGTATTCGCCTGTGCCCTTCCACCTCGTGCCCCTCACGGTTCTCTGTGGACCCCAGTGAAAGCCCACAAGCTTTGTGTACTGGCATGAGGATGGAGCTAAAAGAGCCACAGAGGGTTCTCCACAAAAGGAAGGACCAAGGAGGCGCTTGGGGTCCTCCCTCCCCAGTCTGTTCCCCATGCTGTCCCTGCCTGGTCTCGACCAGTCATTTCACCTCTGGGGGCCTCCGTTTCCCGCAGCTGTAAGGGAAGGACCAGGCTCTGTATCGTCCCGGGAAGCTCTAAGTGCCCTCAGCAGTGACCCCACACCCTGGCATGTGTGCCCCTGGCACGGATGTGTGACAGCAGGCTGTGGCTGGCACGCAGGGTCCGTCCTGACACGCAGGCCGGTCCGCATCGTGACTGCAGAGCAGCCTCCGAGCCCACGACACCGCCCGTGCTTCGCTGAGATCGGCTGCTGGCCTCTCCACACTCCTCCCTTGCCTCGGCCACTCCAGAGAGCCTGGACAAGCCCTCAGGCCCCCTCCCACCATCTCCTTCCTCATTGGACTCGTGCCTGCCTTCATCCACTCCCCCTCTGCGCAACCGCTCAGCAGCCTTACTTCAGCCTCGCTGGGAGCCAGAGACCGGCAGACCTACAGCTCTCCTTGGGGAGCCCACGGGCCCGGAGCCCTGGCTCCAGTAAACAGGTCCTGGAGGGTTACTTGTGAGGATGAGCATGCTTACTGGGGAATAAAGGGGGGAGGATGGGAGTCACCTTAGAGGAAGTGGCCCCTCGAGGAGCAGAGAGGACCAAAGCCTGGCGGCCCTGGACAGCTGCCCCTACTAGAAGACCCAAAGTACGGGGAGAAGCCACATTTCCCCTGCATCCTCCAGCCCCCAGCACTGTCCCAGGCAGCCCCCCGTCCCCCGCCCACAATGGCTCTCTCCCTCCTGTCTCTACAGACCCACAACAAGCATTTCACCACTCCTGACGCTAATGGTTTGCCCTCTTAAGACAGATCCCATGAGGCCCTGGACCTCCTCTCAGAGTCCTGTGCCTTCCAGAATCATGGGGCTGTGACATTGCTCCTTCTAAGGGACTTCTTTTCAACCCCCATCAGGGGCCCTCCTCTACTGTCTTCACCCAACCCCATTCCCCAGTCTTGGCCTCCTGCCTGTGGGTCAGTAGCTGCCGGCACCAGGTCCAGCTCAGCAAAACATTTGAACCCCTGCTACGTGCTACCCTATGTCTGAGCCAACCGGCACAGAAGCCGCTGGCCATACGTGGCTGAGGGCACGTGAAAGTGAGCCAGTCCAATGAAGATGGGCTGTATGTGTAATATAGATGCTGGAGTTCAAAGACTTGGTACCAAAACAACAACAAAAAAAGGGAAATAGAGCATTAATAACTCTTATATGAATTACATGTTCAAATAATAATGTTTTGGATATACTGGGTTTAATAAAATATATCATTAAGGTTAATATTTTTTTTTCTTTTCTCAATGTGACCACTAGGAAAAATTTTAAGACAGTGCTGGTCTATACCCCTGGGATGCCAGGAGAAGAAAGCTGGTTCCCATCCTTCAGGCTCCACAATGTCTGGGGTCCTGAGCCTTCCAAATGAGTGGAAATTAAAAGAGTCCCTCAAAAGTATTTGTTTTCCACCTAATTGTGCATCATTCCCTTGTACCACTTGCTTGGAGAAGACTCCAACACGCCAAACCTTATATGGGGCAGAGTATGGGAGTGTCTGGGGTCGGCCGTGGGGTCCGATGCATCATTTTCCTCCGCAGATGAGGTTCTGGGTAGAAGCCTCCCACAACAGTCTCTGGATGCGAGCACATCGTTGCTTATGCCGGGAGTTTCTCAACCCACCTCCATTCCTAGCAATCATGTCACTTATCTGCAGGAACCCAAGACATGATGGAGCCATCACTCAGGCCCTCAGTGGGGAAGAAGCCAGCTCAGAGAAGTGCTGGAATCTGGCTGAGGAGGGAAGGGCCGTGCAGACGGAGCCCCTTGGCAGCGTTCTGCCATGTGTGGCTGTGGAGAGGTATTGGTGGGGACGTTGTATTATGTGACCAGATACTCAGAAAGGAAGAGAAAGTCCAGGCAAATAGAGTGCTCTGAGTCCCTTTCACATGCTGGATGCAGGTTCTACGTAATGTCACTCTCTCACCCACGGCCCTTCTGGGTGGGTCTGGGCCCAATTTATGGACAAGACAACAAAGGCTCAGAAGGTGAAGGAACCCAGCCTAGTGCGGGCTGCTTCCAACTGCCCCTCCACGGAAAGGATCTGATGTGTGAAACTGTTGGGGGATGGGGCCTGGCCCAGAAATCAAGCCAAATGTCTTGGATTCAAATCTCACAAGTTAGGTGATCTCGGACAGTGCGTTCCCCTCCCGAACCTCAGGAGGGGAAGAGATAGAG
This sequence comes from Spilogale gracilis, assembly GCA_004023965.1. Taxonomy (NCBI): domain Eukaryota; kingdom Metazoa; phylum Chordata; class Mammalia; order Carnivora; family Mephitidae; genus Spilogale; species Spilogale gracilis. Next base: position 22,462 of record PITA01021208.1, on the reverse strand, counting down.
AAGAAAATAGAGAAGAAAATGTAGGTATTGGTGAACAAGACTAGTGTTTAACTTTTTAAAACTATAACTCACTGTAACATTTTCTTCATGACTAGGAAATAAATCTGTATGTGTGTAAAACTGAGTGAAAAGTTTGTTTGAATATTTACTTTAACTGCATAATGATGCATGTTGATATTTTCTATTCTATTTTTCTATCTCTATGTTTTTAAGGATTGTCATCCACTAGATGAATCAAATCACCCTACAGCCCGAAAAACATGGTCCTGCACCATTGATTTCCGAGCGCCTCTCCAGAACATCCTCTCCAGAACCAACATCCTGAGGGTCTGTCTGTTCCTGACACCAGACCGAAAACCTTTAGGCACCTCGGTCCCAGATTGGCTTTCTTTCCTTCTCGATATTCCTCTCTCCCGTCCAACTCCTTTCCCCCTCCTCTTGCGCTCCAGCCACCCCCACCACCTCACACAGGAGAACAGAACACGTTTCTCTGCACCCAAGGGCACGCTGGGACCTGAGAGAGGGACCAGGAGGCTGCTGTAGGAAGTGTTGCCTCTGGCCCTTAGATCCGTGTTTCTGGAGGCCATTCGCAGAGACATGGAAATCTCTCCATTATAACGCAATTCCTTCTGATTTAAGGTTAAGAACTGCCTTATTTCAGCAACCCCTTTCAGGAACTTACTTTTCATCCTACGTTGTCCATTTCGTGGCCTAGGATGAGGAACTGAACGTGCCCCAATCCCACGCAGTGAGTGCTGAATTATGTTGACAGATAGAGACCTTTAAACCCAGCAAGAGTCTGTCTGAGGCTTTGTGGCAGCGGCAGCCTTTACCAGAGAAGCAAGGAGCTGCTGCCAAGTGCCTGTGGAAAGGTTCTACCTCCCCCAGCCCCGAGCGTTCTGGAAGCTTCTGGGGGCATGCGGCCTCCTCTGCAGCCAGCTTTCTTGTCCACTACCCCTGGGTGGATGCCCCGCCGTGAAGGGGAAGGCCCAAGCCCAGCAGAGGCTCAGCCTTCAGAAGGCCGGGGAAGGGAACTGGCAGCCAGGAGAGGGGCTCAGGGAACAAAGATTGAGGTCCTGCCAAAGACGTGGCTCTGACCTGACTGCTGGGTGTCCTAGTGACCCACTGCTTGACGCTTGGATGGCTTAGCACTCTGTGTCACTTCTTACTTTCTTTTATTTCAATTGTACTATTAGGACCTAATCTACCTCTAGCTTTGGGATAACTCTTAGGAGTGGCGGCATGTGACTCTTGGGATCCTGGCCAGCCTTCCTGCACTCCTCCTATGCCCCTCAGGGCTGACTCCAGTGGGGGCAGCAAATGTCCCTTCCCTGGGCTTTCAGCATCCCCCTGGAGACCCCAGTGAGCCATGAACCAGGGATGGGTGAGTGGCTCAGGCCCAGCCCCAGGTCTTGGCTTTGCTTCTACACACTCAGATCTGGCATGGCCCAGGCGGGCTTCTCAGGCTCTCTGGGCCAGGGCGGAGTTCTCCCATAAGCTTCTTGGGTTCTAGAGGACCAGTCTGCTGTACCTGGCGGGACACAGGCAGAAATGATGGCCGCTTGCATGGGACAAGGGTATCAGGAGCCAGGAAGAGCCTCTCTCACCCTGACCCTTTCCCTACTTACCCCCAGGCCTCCTTGGCAGTCTGAGACCCATAATCCCACAGTCAGAACTTCATTCCTTTGCAGCAAGCCAAACTTGGACTTTAGCCCATATTAAAATGCCCATCCCCGGGAGTGGTGTCATTAAAATCTTATCAGTCGTTTACCTCTTAGAATGAATGAGTTCATTCAAATCAATTCAGCTGAACTAAGAGCCTAACTTGTGTCTGGGCCTCTGCTGGGCCTTATGGTGGATGGAAAGGTGAGAAGACACAGTCTTTGCTGAAAGGTCCATAGACCTCGGGCTCTTTTCCTGAGAGCAGGCTTTGAGGAAGGGATGGGAAGGTGCTGGAGAAAGGAGGAGGAGGTCAAGGGGAGGAAGGGCCCCATTTCCCCACCATGCACGTTGTGATGCATACCTATGAGGACTCATCACTTCCTCCCCCCCAATAGAATTTTCCTCACCAGAGACATCGGTCGCAGGCTAATCATGGATGGGAATTCATACTGTCTGAACATGTGTGAAAAGATAAGGAGTAGAGGATGTAAAAACACAGCCCCTAGACCCCAGGTTGCATTCCTGCTGTGCTCTATATTAGCTGTGACTCTGGGTAAGTGACCTAACCTCTCTGTGCTTTAGGGTTCTCATCTGTCAAATAGGGAGGTTAACAGTGTCTGCCTCTGGGGTTGTTGTGAAGGTTAAAAGAGTCGGTAAGCTGAGTGAACTTATCATTAGTAGTTTCTAGGATCACTGCAAAAAGACATCATTACCCCATGCTTCACCAGTGGGCCTGTGTATTGTGCTTGCTCCCAGCTAAGATCATGGACAAGGTGATGAGATGTCACATATTGGAACAGCGGTGTGCATGTCCCTGTTTATGATAACAAGGCAGGTGAAGCAGCAGAGGCTGGGATAGACTAAAGTTTCTGATAGAGGGCAGCAAGGGCAGAGGGTGGGCCTGGCTGGAAATGCTGAGGGCAGCTTTGGTCTGGAAGAAAGACATGGGTCCCCAGAACACATATGTTTCAGAAAGGCTATGGGGCCAAAGGATGGAGGCATAGGGTTTGCCACAGGTTACCAGATAATAAACTGTGTCATTAGGGGGAAGTGGCACTTGAGAATGTGGCCAGACCTGAATGTCTCAGGTGGTAGGTTCCCAGACAGGGAGAGAAGAGAGCAGGCAAGAGTGTGAGTCCCTTGCTGGAGGGCGGGGCAGGGAAGCCCCTTGTCCCAACGGGAGAGGTATGGTATCACGTCATCCTTTTTCCAGCTACGTCGTGCAAGAGTTAAGATATGACTGTGGGTCAGATTCCAAACTTCATGCTCCCATCACTAAATTATGCTACTTTGTTAAATAAAGAATTTTACTTTTATCCACACACATATATTTGATTTTAAAATTTATACATGTTCATGAATAAAACTTAGAAAGTAAATAAAAAAATAAGAAGAGACCGATACCTCTCTTGCTACTGCCCCAAATTAATTCTTGTTTAAAAAGGAGTCAATAATGAGTACAGTGCCTGACTCTTAGGGTGCGCTCAGTAAACATTGGTTAGACTTAGTATCCGCTGGTAAGTCTCTTCAGGGGAAACCGAGTGTGCATCTGTGCAGAATGAGGCTTTGGGCTCACTGTGAGGAATGTTGGTCAGGGACAGATTCTGGGACCTCTTACAGATCTGGGATCTTCAGAGCCCCTCCCTTCTCTGGCTGCAGGCCCTGCCTACGCCCAGTGGTAGGCTCAGGGACCCTGGCCCAGGTGGGAAGCCTCTGAGGGGCTCTGGCTCCTTCACCAGGATCCCTGGCTGCATGGGGATCCCTCCTGACCATGCACAGGCTGTCTCAGCTGAGGTCATCAGAGGCCAGGCCACTGATGGGTGGCTTGTCTCAGGCACCTCCTGGTTGTCCTGGGGCCGGGAGAGGGGGGCAGGAGGGCAGCAGGGATACCTGTCTTCTCTCCCTGCACTAGTCAACTCTGAACATCGCTGGCCAATTCACCTTAGCAAACAACTTGGATCATGTCTTTCTCTAGCTCAGTCACCTTCAATGGGTGACTGGTACTTTGTACCAACTATGGGTACTTGGCACTTAGTACTTCACCCATGGCATGAGGGGCAATTCCTTTACCCCTTTGCTTTGGTTCCACCTACTTCCTGGGCTTTTCTTTTTCTCACTGCTGTTCCCACAGCATAGCTACAGCGAGTACTCACTGAGCAGTTGCTGAGGCTGGGCTCTGAATAGCCTCACAAGATAGATGCCATCATCCTCATTGTATAGATAGGCTATTGAGTCGCAGAGAGGCCAGGAAACATACTCAAGGTCACCAAGCTCATTGATGGAGCTGAGATTGAACCCCAGAAGCCAGGCTTCCGAGCGGGCGTGCCTATCTGCCATCCCATGCGGCCACACCCAGTGTTCTTGTCACCTGGGGCCGCTTCCTGTTCCCCAAGCCCCGGGCGCGGTCCTACTGCTCACATTCGCTCTTCCATTGCCTGGGACACCCTGTCACCCTGCAGAGTCCAGTCTCTCGCCACAGTGCAGTCCACACTTCAGGGTCACGTGGAACCAGTGAAGAGTACCCTGCCGCTCAGGCAGAATACATCCTTCCCCATTTGCTGTCTTGGAAACGCACACGGACACCATTTCTTCTGCCTTATTGGGTTCCAAGGGCCCCTCTGTGCATCCTTGATCTTCCTACAGCAGCCTGAGCAGGCTAGGGACTGTTTGTTAAATGAATGAATATAGGATGTGCGCAACAGGTTGTGAACCCGGCACATGCTCTAAATACTTTCCATGTCCTTTAATCCATTTCTGTGTTGGAGGGAGTATTATTATCCCCATTATGCAAATAACAACAATAATAATGATGGGCCCCATTTATTAAGTGCTGACCCTGTGTCAGGCACTATGCTAAAGGGTTGACATATATTTTCTCAGTAACTCCTTCCAACTGTTCTGGGAAGTAGTTTCAATTACCTCCTGCTTTCCAGATGTGAACATTAAGGTTAAGAAATGCTAAATGACCCATCCAGGAGCTGCTTGGAGCCAGCTCTGAGTCTGCTAGGGCTGACTCCTCAGCCCTGGCTATTTGCTCATGAGAGCCCACTATCCTCCCAGGCCTGAATGAGGCACCCAGAGGGCCCCCCGAAAGGAGGACATCCAAGTTCTGTGACCAAAGGCAAGATACGCTAAAGTACCAGTGACTTCAGTGACAAGGACATTGGGTTTCCTGTGAGAAGACAAACTCTCCAAGTTAAAAAGCTGAATACAGTGTAACCTTAAAATATGATTCTTGGGGCACCTGGGTGTCTGACTTGATTTTGGCTCAGGTCATGATCTCAGGGCTGTGAGATCAAGCCCCATATCGGGCTCCAGGCTGGGTGTGGAGCCTCCTTGGGATTTTCTCTCTCTCTCTGCGCCTATCCCCCAAACAATGGTGGCTAAGTGTTGGGGGACTTAGAGCCCCTTTTCCAGGACGTATCTGGCTTGAAAATAGGCTACGTTCTTGTTCTTGTTACTCTCCCACTCCTCAGATTTGCATTGAAGTGGTCAATGCTGAGTCTCCTGTGAGAGCTGGGCTCCAGGGCGCCACCCCCACCCCCGACGCCCCGAGCCTGCCCAGCTCCTGGGAGCCGCTCAGAGGCTGCTGTCCGGTGCCTGCTAATACTCGCCTTGGGACCAGGGATCTGTTAGATCCCAGAGAAGGTATTGTCCCCAGTTTTTCTTATTTCTCAGGAATCGCTTTTGCCTTTTTGCCTTATTCTACCTCATTCTTTCCTTGCTATTTTTTAAAGCTACCCTTTATTTTTCAAAAAGATCAAAAGCAGCATGCATACACACGTGTGATCGACAGGGGCATTAACCCCCCCCCCATCAAGGTCTGACTCTGAACATCCACCTTCCGGTGAGACCAAGTCCTGGCCAGGCAGAGAGTACAGCGCTAAATGGACTTGGGACGGCAGAAGTGGTTACACTAAAAGCATAAAGATCCGGTCTGGGCCTTCATTCAGTGTCAGGCTAACAGGGGAGGAAGAACACATGCCCCCCAAGAAGCAAGCTCTCCCTCAGTTCCAGTTACATCAGGCTCCACCAAGGGAATGACACAGTGGTAGATTAGGCCCACAGGAGCTGGAAGGAAGGACACGTTCCTCTGGGTTGGGCTGTCACAGAGACTCAGTTCTGAAAGATGGACAACATTTAGGGAAGATTGGCTTTGGGCTGAGAAGGGGCTGGGAAGATGGTCTATCAAAAATAAAAATAAAAAATCAAACCTGTATAAACAAAGGAACAAAAACATGAATGCAGGTGGTGTGTCCTGCCAATCAAGGGGTCCCATTTTGGTCTGTGTGACAGGTTGATAGAAACAGTGAGTGTGAACCTCACAGTAGGTGGTGCAGGTGAGGGGGAGGGGTGGGGGTAGGGGGAAGTGGTTGTCAAATCCTGGGGCTCCTGCACTGCTGGCCTAAGGAATCTGGCCTTAATCTTACAGGCAATGGGAAGCCACCGATGATATGTGGAGGCAAGAGTGATGGACTAGAAAACAATTCAGCTGGTGGGGGTGTGTGTCTGCCACATTTTTAGATGTGGGCTCCTAGTCCCAGAGGGAAGACAGAAGCCCTGAAAAGATGAACTGCCCTATATGCATTATTTCAACTAATCAGAACAAGCTGGGGCACTGCTTACATGAGGGTCCTGGTGCCCCGCCCGAACTGAAGGGTAAGATTCAAAAAGTGGGGCCCTGGCTTTGTCGTTTCTCCAACTTGGCTAGGTGGTTCTGCTGTCCCTGAGAGCAGGGCTCCTTCCTCACCCTGCCCAGTGCACATTGGGCACCCCAGAATCGTGAAAACGTGGATTCTGATTCAAGAGGCTGATGCAGGAGCCTGATTTTGCATTTTGAATCTGCTTCCATGGGATGTACGTGCTGCTAGTTCAAGGGCACACTCTGAGTAGGTAGCCAGGAGAAGTTTTATGTAAACCTAAAGAGTTGTTTTGCACCGTTCAAGGTTTAAAAAACCACTGTACTACCTGGATGCTTCAGCCTAATGAATCAGACTCTGGGGGTACAGCCAGACCTGGGGACAGTTTTAAAGCTCCGTTCCCCAAGGGCAGACACAGGCTGAGATTCTCCATCCCTAACTCTGAAAGGTGAGCATCGGTCTCCGCAAGAACATCAAGGGTCGTCCCAGGATCCAGAGCTGGGTGCTGGCGGCAGAGGTGTGGCCAATAGGCAGAAGAGAGGGGTGAGCAGCCCTGAGCCCTTCCAACCCTTGGCCGGCAGCCTGCACTCAGGAAGGTTCACACAGGGTGGGAAGCAGGCATGGAAAGTGACAGGTAAACACCCACATCCAGAGACAGCGTGTGCTTTTCCCTATAAGCCCCCAGATTTTATCAGGTCATAAAAGGGGAAGACAAGGCAACAGCACATGGGACCTGTCACATGTCCCATCTCTGAGAGCCAACCATGAAGCACGGGTGCCCCCCCCCCCCGAGGAGAGGAAATGTGTGCCCAGTGGAACTGCACCAGCTGGCTGGCTGGCATCCAGGGAAGCTCTCTCTTGGGGTTTCATGACCTTCTCCTAATCCTGGGGTTCGAATCTCTATCAAAGGGATCTCTCGCCCAAGGAGTTAGAAATCACTTAAAATAATACCCACAGAGTTCTGGACACCATTCCTCCCTCTCCTGAGCAATCACAGTCTCCATGAGCAAGGCTGAACTGGTCTTCCAGTGAACCAGGAGGGAAAAAGGACCCAAGTTCTCTCTCCATTCC
>PITA01021208.1:0-14989 GCA_004023965.1 Spilogale gracilis | reverse complement strand
GGTCCGTGCCCCCCACTCCCGCCACATCTTGTTGCAGGACTCCTTCCTCGCTGAGCTCCTGCGGCAGGTGCCGCTCCGAGTGCCCCTTATCTCGTTGTGCAGCTTCTCTCTGCAGCTGTGCTTGCCCACAGACATATATTATAAGCTACATATGCAATTTAAAATAGCCTGGTAGCTGCCTAAAATAAGTAAAAAGAACCCAGTTTTAACAATATATTGTAACCCAATACGCCCAAGATATGATTGTTTCAAGATGTATCAGTCATGATGCATGTTGATTTTTTTCTTTTGCTTTTTTTGGGGGGTGTGGCAGGGGGGCGTCATCGAAATCCAGGACTTTTCATGGCGCTTCCCAATTTGGGGTAGCCACATTTCAAATGCTTGGGAGCTACAGGTAGCTCGGGGCTATTGCGTTGGATGTCTCCGGACTGTATGCACTCTGAGGGCAGGAATCATTTATTAGGGGTCACGGGCACATTGGATGCGAAAGCTGAAGAAAGTCTTGGGACTACCAGGTCTAAGTCTTTCATTCTGCAAGGCCAGGAAGCACCCCGGCCCATGAGGGACCGGGTGAGGAGAGGCGGCAGTCAGACCAGGGTTCTAATCTTGCAAACAGAATCGCAACCATCCTTCTGTGTGCTGTGCTATCTGGGTCTGCGGGGCTTCCCCGGTGCAGGGGACTTCACCCTTTCTCCCTCTGCAGGTCCTTGAGAAAGGTGGTGATTGATCAGTGCCCAGTGATAACTCAGGGGCCAGTCTGGGGCCTCCCTTGAGCCACTTGGCCAAGTCCTGTACTCTGAGTATTTACACTGAGGCCAGTGCTTTCCTTCACCACTGCCTTCCCCCTCCCAACTCCTCCAATCCTGGGTTAGGCCATAAAGAGATAAGGACCCGGGACGAAGAAACATTGGCAAACAAGCAGAGTGTGGATGCCAATCACAATTCTTGGCAGCAGATGACATTCTGGGAATCACTAATGCGCCGCTATTGCAATAATGAGGGGACCATCCAACCAATGAGCCTGGGTGCTTGTTTCCTGTAGCGGGTCCATCCCTCCAGACACTGAGCCCTGGCTGAGATTTCAGGAGGCCACCTCCACTTACAGCACTTACTGTGCTCCCCATCCTTGCTGCAAGCCTTCTGAGCATCCTCCACACTCTGAACGCCGGAGGCTCACTGGGCCCCCCGAGAGAGCCCGGACACTTGGGCACCCTTCAGCTGAGTGCCGCCTGTTGTAGGGAGCAGCTATGCCCAAACCTGTTTATGCCCGTTGAGCTTGTTCCTGTTATTTCACAATTTAATTTAATGTAAACTGATGAGACAGAATTACAAAAAGAAAGCCAAGTCCAAGTTTTCACGCAAACTAAATTGATAGTCTCAGGGGTGAGTCATTGCAAAAATGTTGTTGGGTTAGGTGTGCATGAGATAAGAAAACACTGGAAAGCAAACCAGAAACCTAGAAGGATTTTGCACTCAAGCAGTCTTTGCTTGTGTCTTTACGTTCTTTGCTGCAATTCACCTATTCTAGAAACATCAGAAGATGCCTTATTTATGGGGATGTTTATGCAAGAAGAACAGTGCAGGACCCCAACCACTAGACCCATAACAAAATGAAAACCTTGACCGGCTTTGGTGAAGAAATGAACATTCCAATGTTCCAAGTTAAAATAAGACATTAAAGGTATTCTTATACCGTTAGTATATGTCTGCTTTAACTGGTTTTTGGTGTTGACTGATTAACTATAGGTTCTGGTTAAGTAATAAAAGCTGATGGGGTCAAACTTTTTGCTCACTGGGAGAAGTCCATGAAATACAGCTGGTCTCCACTAACTATTGAGGTTGGACGTATATGGGGTTTGCATTTTAATACAGGGAGCTTGTATTGGTCAGGGACCAGTCAAGACCAGGTAATTCAAGAGAGAATTCAACGTGAGGGAAGTCATGATTGACAATGGCAGGAGACTGCTAGAATATCCACAGGGGAGATGGTCTTAGCAGAATGCGGCAGACTCCACGGCCAGATCTGAGCTGGGGTATCTGGGAGGAGCTGGAGCCACAAGGAAGACACAGGCATGGTGGAGATGCCATCAAATTTGGAGAGGGGAGAAGAGATATCTGGCTTCTTCCTTCTTCCTGCTCTCCTACCCTGAGCTAGTGTTTCCCCAACCCAGCCGGAAGCCCCCTGGCAAGGGAGTCCAGGCTGTGGTGCTAGCGGGTCTGGGGTGAGTCAGGGCTCAGGACACAGAGCACGGCAGGGAAGAAATGAATCTGAGGACAAATGTGCCCAGGACTGGCTCAGATCTCCTAAAATCCAAGAAGTCCCCTTTGACTGATTCCAAGTGGCATTTAAGGCTGATCATAGAAAAGTGAAGATTTAGGGGCAAGCCAGAGAGAAGGTGGTCTTCCTGGTGCCTTCCGGCGGTGCTGCAGTAAGTGACTGCCTATCCTGAGGCTAGCCAGACAGCAGCTGTGAGGAAAAACACGGATATAAACATAGCAGTTCCCGGAAGAGGAAGCAACAAACTGTCTAGGGAGATTAGGTGTCTTCACTGGGCGGCCATGTCAGGCTGCACCCAGCTTTTCCAAGTTCTTTTTTAAAGGCTTTTTAAGTTTCAGAGGCTTCTTGATGATTCTAACCCCAATTCAAAGTCTAGCTAATTGAAATGGCCATGGCCCTCTGTTCTGGCTATTGGTCAACTGCCGTCCTAAAGTCAGACGTTCCAGACCCGGATGGGCAATATGGCCACAGCTATCCAGATAATGATGTGGTCACCTGGCTGGCCCCACTCATTTTCCCCTCATGTTTTTACTCCACGTGCAGACCTTTTGGAGATCGCCAAGATTAGACAGCTAATGCCGGGAGTAGAGGCCCGTGCCAGTCCCCAGCACCTGGCTAGCACTGATGGCACTCTGTGGCCGGCAGCCACCAGCTGGGGGTCTTAGGGCAAGTCACTCCACCTCCCGGGTCTCAGGGTCCTCATCTGTGAAAGAGGGAGCAGAACTGACCTTATACATTTTAGGGTCATCACTCTGACATGAACTTTCATCGCACAGGCTTCTAAATGGAGGTGAAGGAGGAAAAGGGGATCTGCGGGAGGAGGCAGATGGAGTCCAGGCAGACTTTGGAGGACATCTGATAAAAAAATTCCTCAGGTGAGATATTTTCCCCCCATTATCATATGCTTTTCCCCCTAAAAGCAGAATTCTAGGAAATAAATCCTAGTTAATTGAGAGTTCTGGTTACTTGGGGTACACTTAATCAAGGTTTTACTGCCTTTTCAATTGCAGCGAGATATACCCTGGTTTGCATATGTAGTTACTTCTTAAGTGACTTCTGCTCCCTGACCTCATATCTGTTTCATTAAAATTGAGCACTTTGAAACGAAAAAGGGAGCACGGAGCAGAATGGTTCCACCTGGATACAACTCTAGGGAAACAGCAGTCAAGGTGATGAAAAGCAGCGTCCAACCATGCCCATACATTAGCTGCCCTGCCTGAGAGGCAGTAATTGTATTTCCAGCCACACTTCACAGCACTTTTCAACCTGGCCAGGCATTTCTAGGTTATTCTTCTCACTCTGCGGCAGGCAAATTCGGTGCAAAAATCTCCCCCGCTCCATCCTGGTCCCTTCCTAGAAACAACCATAATTTAACTTTGGCTGGCTAAGCAAGGTCACCGATTATCTCACCACTCTCAAAATGCTGTGTGTCAGAACTCCGGCATTCTTGGGTCTGGACGAATACAAGGAGTCCTTGAATTCCCAGGACCACGTTGAGGCCGTTGTGCAGCACACACTGGTGTGCCATTTTACACAGAGATGGAACAGAGGTTGAAGCGAAGTCATTGACAGACCTGCACTCTTCTTCAAGCCAGACATCTGGTGCTCAAGGCAGGAGAGAGCAAGCTGCCTGAGTGTAAGCTTTGGGGAGAGTTCTAGGGCAGGGTTGGCCCATCGGAGTCTCAATATCTAATTATAAGGTGAAGGAACGAATGAATGAATGAATGAATGAATGGGTCTCTCCAAGCTGCAGCCCACGGCTGAGGGACAGATGGCTGTCTCCTGCCCTTGCTTCCCCCCGAGCATGAGATGGGGGAAAGCCTGTGGTCTCCAAGCTGACAGACAGCTGGTAACCTCCTATGTGCAACGTGGAATCGCACAGAAAGCCATATTTCAATCAGACAAGCAGGCTGCTATCAAGGCAGTCACCCACTTTCTCCTCAAAGCTGCCCTTTTCCTGAAAACTTCTGTTATAGTCCTGTGACCCTTGTAGCTCTGCCTTTATTGGGGGTGCAGATCCCTGGTCCCACAAATGCTCTCCCACCCCTCCTATAGAAGTGCCTTTAATTCAGGCAGGTAAACACCGTTACCTTCTTTTAGCAGGAAAGAGAAAACGGAGAATGCACCAAGCATGAACATCTGATCAGGAAACTAAAAAACAGGAGGCGTTCTGGTTTCTTAAGAGAGTGAGAGTGGGCATGAGCCAAAGAGAGGTAATGGAATCACAGGCCCGATCCCATAAAGACAGGTCACTAGCTGAGCTGTCACTTCTTTTGAGGGTTCTGAACTGTTAGGCTCTCTGACTGTAAAGGCACATCCTGGGCAGGGTACTTACAGAGAAAGGAAATGGGGCTCCTGTGACATCAGTATGGTCGCAGGTCACTTCCTGGGCTCTGGCATGACTTTATCCTTTCTTTTCTTGTAAAACAATTGTTAGGATGTGACAACATGTGACAGGCAGATGGAGAAGAGGGAGGGCAGGGGCTGGCTAGACATTGGGGTGTTTAGGGGCTGAGGGCCCTGCTCTCACTGTCAGCGATGGGGCTCAGTAGGGAAAGGACGGTTGACAGGATACTTTCCTCTGAGGTCAAAAGTCTGAATCTTGACATGATCGCAAACCACTGTCCCATATTGTGTGGTGGTTGAGAGAAATGGGTAGGGAGAGGGTGAGGGGTGTGGAGAGCCCATCTGACCCAGCAATCCAGCACCCAGGATCTACTTTTGAGCAGTTATATCAGTCAGCACGGGGTTTAAATCATTTTTGTAGACTTAGAATTCCAAGACTGCCAGTCCCTTGAGGGAAGGCTGAGTTGTACTGATTTCTGAACCATTGCCCCTGCGGCTGTGGTCGCCACTTTCCTATGACCATTACCCCCACGGCCTCCATGGCTACTGTCAAGGTGGGGTCAGCAAATACACAGAATAAATAGAAAGGAGCCTCCTTTGGGAGTGTCTGTCCAGTCCCTGATGACCCTCCTTTCCTGAAATCTGACTCTCCTCTCACCTCATAAGGTTCCCCTTATTAAGGAACCCTGTTCTCCAACCATTGCAGATTGGGTCAAAGGTAGGTAAACAACTTAGGCTACACTAGCCCAGACTTTCTCTACACATGGTTAGAGCTTATGGCCATATAAATAAGGATCTCATATGACCCTGTTCTATCACGTGCAAGGAAATTCAAAGACAGGTAATCTGTAGAGATGAAAGGATTAATCAGTTATAGAGACACAAGCCAAGATGAGACAGCACAGGGCCACAGGAAGACAATTATTCAAAAAATAATTGGTTGCCAATGGCTTTCCTGGTCCCAGTATCTCATGGAGTCCTGGGGAGTCTTTTCCCACAGGGTTTAAGACCTTAACCTGCCCCTGTATCCTTATAATAAATGGTATTTTTCGCCTTAAGCTACCTTGAGTTGCTTTTCTTTATTTGTAATCCAACGTGTCTTAACTAATACAAGATTACTACCCTACCTATCTCAGCAGCCATCACTAATCAATCACAGCAGTCTCTGGCAAGCCTCACAATCCTTTGGCTGAAAATCACTACCAATTGAGCTAAGTTAGTAGATAAGATAAAAATCTATTGGCACAAACAAACCCCACAAACTGGCCAACTTAAAGTCTATGATGGGCTAGAGTACCAAAAAAGTACAAGAGAAGAACATGGGAGGGGGTTATCCATTCTGAGCATGGACTTGACCATTGAATGGGATTTATCCAGGCAGAGATGGATAAGATAGGTTTTCGGTGAGAATTGACATAGGCTGCATTTATGGATCACATCGCAGTATCATGGAAGGATCCAATATTCACCTTAGTATCTTCCTAATCACATACTACAGGGCTGTCTTTAGTTCTCAGAATACCTTTATATTACTTTGTGTTATTTTTTTGTTTAGGACATTCTAGAAAGTTCTGCTTAGAAATGGGGTACTAAATAAAGCCAACAGCTGGCCTCAGCCACAGCTGGGATGCTTATTCTTTCACTGCTTCCCAGATCCCGGTGGGACTTGGGGGAAGGACCAAATGACTTGGTATGTCTTAGTTTCCAGGTCTGGCTTTATACCCGTGCAGCCTCTGTCCTGAAGCTTGCGCTTTGGCTTCCCAGAATCCATTCCACTTTTTTTATCCACAGCTTCTGATTTCCTATTGTTCATTCTTGGCTCCCACTTTGGACCACGGTTAGTGTGACACGACTCCATAATTGGTTCTGAGGTGAAGTACTGTGACTGGGCAGAAGTCAATCAATGAGTTCCATGCTCTGGCTATAAACTAATCAATGAGTTCCATGCTCTGGGTATAAACCAATCAACGAGTTCCATGCTCTGGGTATAAACCAATCAACGAGTTCCATGCTCTGGGTATAAACCAATCAACGAGTTCCATGCTCTGGGTATAAATCAATCAACGAGTTCCATGCTCTGGGTATAAGCTAATCAATGAGGTCCATGCTCTGGCTACAGGGATTGGTTCAGGGAGCAGACATTTCACTCAAGACAGCCAATCAGCCCCAACAAAACTAACCCTAAGGCTTGGTCTTTAACAGGCACCAAGGGATGTTCTCTCTTTTTTCCTACTGGATTTGAACTGAAGAGGATGTGAGGCTGTCCCTGCTGCTACCTTCTTGCTTCTTTGCAGACCTGGGAACGAAGCCAAGCCATGTAGGAAGCAAAGACAGGAGACAAAGAAACCCGCATCCTGAGTTTGCTGAGCCTGGATGCCGGGGCACCTGAATCTATCTGTAGCCAGCACACGTTTCCCTTTAGCCAATATGATTTGGGCTTTCTCTCATTTGCATCCAAAAAAGCCCAATTACACTCCAGGTCAGTTACCTCATCAATAAAATGGGATAAACAACACTGATCCGTTGCATGGGACTGCTCCCAGGAATAACTGGGTGCCCATAAAATGCTGTATTAATTAGCAAACAGGCCCTAGCTGTAAGTGATAACACCACTCCAATAAGTGGTTTTAGGAAGGGGCATCTAGTGTTGCCCAAAGAAAAATAAATGTGAAATATGTTGTCTCCCCTTTTACAGAATGTATCCTAGCACATGCCAGCCCAGGATAGATGCTCATGAGTAATGGCCAAGGGCTGAAAGCTGTTGAAAGGACACATCCCCAGTCCTTTACCACTGACCCTGGGGGCTCTACCCAGTCACTCCATACAGGGTGACAGCAGCCCAAAGGGGCCCCACGCTGTGGATAACATTTCAGGGGACTTCCACTCTCACTCTGGCTCTAGATTAAATTTTGTGGCCACCCAGCACCCCCCGTCCCTCATATACACACAAGCCTACCTTTTTTTACCAGGCGACTGGGGAAGGTCGCAGGTGACAGATCCAGGGCAGGGAGCGGGCAAGTTTGGTGATTCAGTGTGATTCCTTAATGAGCTGGTAGGGTGCAGCCCCCACCAAGCCACCTCCGCAGCTAGCTGGGGGTAGAGGGCAAAGGTCAGGCAGCCCCAGCTGGTTCTGATAAGGGGCCCAGTTATCAGCATCCAATCTCAAGTAGCGGGGAGCCTTTCCCCACCCACCGGCACAGGTACAATGGCTCCATTAATGGCCTCGGTTGTCCAAATATCATTCATCACTTGAGACAAGCCTAATAAAAGGCTAAAGGCGCTCCCTCTCATACTTATTCTGAACACAATTCACTTTTAAATTATTCGTGTCTCCTTTAACCTGCAGAGCGGTAAGCCTTCCCAGGCTCCTCCCTGGGAAGCCTGAGCCCTGAGCCACCCCCTGGGGATGGGGCACACACACCCCCCTCCCCGGCCCCCTATCCTCATCTTTGGTAGCAGCCAACTCTGCAGTCATGCTTCCCTTCGCTCCTCTCCCATCTCACACCCCCTCACCCTTGACCTTTGGTTTGGAGGAGGTGGACACACTCTTCCAGGTTTTTCTCATCAGGCGCTCCCTTTTTTCCTTTTCCTCCATCGTCAGCAGATTAGGATTGGAAATAATTTACGTGGAAGTAGGTGATTCTCCAGTTCAGCTTGCATGCTTGACAACTAACTAAATAAACTGCTTGGGGTCACTTGGAGTAACAATTCACAGACTTCCCTGTGACAGGCAAAAGTTAAACCCCTCGGCGTGCAGGACCTCCCCATGGGGTAAGGAGGAGGCTGGTTCTGCAGGAGGGAGAGCCTAGGCATCTTATTATTCACCCGCTCCCTTTCCAGTTCTGACCTTAAGAGTACTCTTAACCTTCCTCCTCCAGCTTGCTAATGGGGAAATAAATCTTGGGAGAGTATCTTAAATTCTTTTTTATCACAGACTGTATCACCGAGATAATAAGACCAGCCTTCAGAGTAACCATTAAGCCACAGAAGGTGTGGTCATCATTTATGATTTTTTTAGCCTTAATTGCTAGACAGACACTTTAAGTGGGAAGTCTGTCTAATGAGCCCAGTCATTAAAACATCAAAAACTGTTATCTGGGGTTTCTATTTTAGTTAGACATTACATTATTTTAATAAGGGGGCCGCATTTCTTGTCACAGGGTTTGGTAATGGAGGCCAAAGCAACCCCCCGGGGACCAGGGGAGGAGGAGGCAGAATTGCCTTTGGAAAACAAGGTCGCAAATCAAGACTGAGCTCTGGAAGGGGTGGGGGGAGGTGTGCAGATGAGCAAATCTGGGAGCCTGAGTGGGAGGAAGGTTGGCCACGGGGGGAATGGAAGTGTACCCTCGCCCAGGACAGGGGGAAGGCAGATCCAGAGACGTCCTGGCCTCATTACGCATCATGTCAGCTTTCAGATCCACTGCTATACCTTCGTGCACAGCGTCCTTGGGCTGGAAGTTCCTCCCCTTTGGACGCTTCCTTGCTGCTGGGGAAGTAGGCAGCCTGCAGGCCCAAGGCAGTCACTGGCTCTGTGAGCCTTCCTTTTCCACCAGAGCCCTATTTCTCCCTCCTCCGGGCTCCTACAACAGGCATGCTCAGAACTGCACGTGTAGCCCTCAAGTCCACCACTGGATGTCTCCAGACCGAAGGCTCAAGGCTTTGACAATCATTGTTGGCTACCTTTTATCGATCTGGACCAGTTACTGTCCAAGAGAAATATAACGGTGAGCCACAAACCTGAGCCACACGTGTGATTTTAAATTTTCTAGTTGCCATGTTTAAAGAGTAAAAATAAACAGGTAATTTTAATGTTAATAGATTATTTTATGCAAACCAATATATCCCAAATCTTATCACTTCAATATGTTATCAATATTTTTAAAAGGGTTAATGAGCTATTTTACTTTTTTTTTTTTAACACTGAGTCTTCCAGAATATCCTAATTTGGGCTAGCCACAGTTCAAGTACTCAAGAGCTACATGTGGGTAGAGGCTGCCATATTGGACAGAAGAGATTTAAACTTGATTTTCCAAGTAACTAACTGTAACGGAGCATGTACTCTGTGCCAGGCACTGTTCTAAGCAATTGACATCCATTAATTCCTTTATCACTCACAACAACCTCATTGAGTAGATACTACAATTACACCCATTTTACAGATGGGAAAACAGAGACAGAGAGGTTAGGTTGCTTGTTCCAAACAAATACACAGAGTGTGTGAGTTCTGCCACCCAAACAGGGCACATTATAGGTGTGGGCTCAGCCTAAATTTGATACTTAATCATCAGCCGCTTGCTCATCCTGGACTCAGCGGAGCCCCAGCAGACCTGGCGAATGGGCCAACAAATTCCCCACCGAACCAAGCCGTCCAGAAGCAGCAGGTTCCCTGCCTCTGTGTGGCTGACATCCCCCGGGGCACAGAAACCATAGCTGACCACCAGCTGCCTGTCGGGGGCCATGTGTCTAACACCAGGAGAGCCTCCTCCTCATCCTAGGACACTTCCCAACATGTAGTCATTATTTTGAAAAAAAAAAAAATCAAGAGTTTAGCCTTAAAAGGATAGCATTTTAAAAAACTTCTTTAAAAGCTGCTGACACTGGCACCCTCCAACATGGAAGCATTGCAGAAGAGCATCCTAAAATCCACAATCACACAGTAGGAGAGCAAAAGATAACAGGAAGTTGCTCTCACCGTTACTGTTGCATCCTTATCAAAATGACATTCATTAACGGTCAATGGTACAGAATACTCCAGCCCTAGGAGATGCTCGGTAAAGACTGGCTGGAAGAATTAGCTAACCCAGTCTTTCTGGAGAGAGTGGACAGGGCTTGATAGAAAGAGTAATCTAGGGTAAGTATTTTTGCCCAGACACAACGAGGAACAGTTACAGAAACCAGGAAAACAGGATAGCGTGATCTAAGCAGACAGAGGCGTGCTCTAGAGGAGAGCAGTAGTTCTGGTGGAGGATGAAGGCAGGAAGCAGAAAAAACGTGAAGCCCATGGCAACCTTGCATTTATATCTTGCCTAGTCAGCCCTCACTAGATTTGCACAAAAAAGAAAAAAAGAAAGAAAGAAAGAAAGAAAGAAAGAGAGAAAGAAAGGAAGGAAGGAAGGAAAGGAAGGAAGGAAGGAAAGGAAAGAAGAAAGAAAGTCCTAATTCACAGCACTGTTGTTTGCTTTTAAATTTTATCAGAATCCAATTCAACTGATGATTTATAAAGAAGAGAGGCAGGAAAGGCAAATATAAGTCAGGAAAGACATGGCTGTGCTTATATACCATAGAAGAAAATGCTGGGGTCCTAGTAGGTCACGGACCAGCCAGAGACTTTCAAAGGTCATGAAAGCACATTCCCAGAAAGAGAAATGAGAGGTCAGGTCTGGTCCCATCAGGAAAGCAAGGATTCAAAGAAAAACAACAAAGACACTACTGGAAACCGAAGCTTCTGGCACCGATGAAAGGCTCACAGAGCTGCGCTGAGGGACAGGTTAATACTGGCCTGCTGGGGTGCAGACACTCATGA
Source organism: Spilogale gracilis (assembly GCA_004023965.1). Taxonomy (NCBI): domain Eukaryota; kingdom Metazoa; phylum Chordata; class Mammalia; order Carnivora; family Mephitidae; genus Spilogale; species Spilogale gracilis. The sequence goes on along the minus strand of PITA01021208.1, from coordinate 3,842 downwards.
CCTAGGGCAGCACGGATCGCAGCACGGAAGAGTCACACAGTGTGGGGTTGCGGGAGCAACTCTCTAGCCCCGTGGTCTGGAGCAATTTCTGCAATTTCTTTACCTCTCAGAGCTTTGCTTCCTTTATCTGTAAAGCAGGGGTGATGACAGCAGGCTTGGCAAGTTGGACACACTGGTAAAAATATATGTAAAGAGTTACCAGAGGACTGAGCATTTCCGCTCCTCGCGGTATACACAAGAGAAATGAAAACATCGGTCCACAGAAACGCCTGTATGTGAACGTGCACAGTAGAGTTATTCCGAAACGCCCAAAGTGGAAACCACGCAGATGGCCATATGCGAGAAGAGCCAAATGCCCTACACAGTGGAATAGTAGTTGTCAAGGAAAAGGACTGAACCACCGATGCCTGGTACAGCAGGATGAGCCCTGGAAACGGCAAGCTGAGAGCAAGAAGCCCGCTCACGAAGGCCCCCGTACTGCATTGACTTCTACTTTTGTGAAATACCCAGAATTGGCAAATCTATACAGGGAAAGGAGATCAGTGGTTGCCAGGGGCTGTAGGGGGAAACGAGGAGTAACTGATCATAGGTGTGAAGTTCCTTTTTAAAGGAGAGGATGTGTATGTCCTAAAAATGATGATAGCGATTCTTGAGAAACTTGGAATATACTAGAAACTTGCAACTGGACATTTAATGGGGGAGTTGCATGGTATGAATTATAGTTCAAAAATGACAGGTGTGTGTGTGTGTGTGTGTGTGTGTGTGTGTGTGTGCGCACGCGCACACTTGCACAAAGTCGAGCCAGTGATTGGCATATAAAAGGCGCACACGGCAGTCCCCGTTACCAGCACTTCCGTTTCCTGCAGTTTCATATCCAAGGTCAACGGCAACTGAAAGCAGAGGGTCCTCTTTCTGGCACACAGTCAGCCGAACACGACACCTGTGTCATTCACCTCACTTTTTCCTCACGCAGGCATTTGGTCATCTCACACCATCACAAGAAGAAAAACGGCGGAGTATGGTACAATCAGATATTTTGAGAGAAAGACCACAGTCACGTAACTTTGATTGCAGTATATTAATATAAGTGCTCTATTTCATTACTACTTATGGCGGTTCATCTGTTACTGTGCCTAATTTACCAATGGAAATTTATCATGGGTATATATCGGAAGACACACCGTATGTGTAGGGTTTGGTACTCCTTGTGGTTTCAGGCGTCCCTTGGGGGTCTTAGAGGGCATTCCCCGGGGATAAGGAAGGACTTATCCTTAGAAGCTACCTGGCAATTATTAGTTGTATCAAAAGATCACTTCTCGCCCTTATAGAGGCCAGAGAAGCTGGCGACATGGGGACCTAAACGCACTCCTAAGTCACTCTTCCAACAGGCAGCAGGCTTCCGGGGTCCCTGGATGGTCAGGTTTCCTGGTGGGACTGGGATGTGAGGAGCCCAGAGAACAGGGAGTCGGCGGGCAGGGTGCAGGTGTGTTGTGCAAGGTCTGGGCACACTGGCACTGCCTCCTGGGCCTCGGGCAGGCAAGCCCTGCAGCCCCGGGCTGCTGGGCATGGGGCTTATACAAGAAGAACCCAGCCCAGCTATCTCGGGCTAATTCGGCCTTCACCTCAGCTAAAGCTGCATTTCCACAGTGCTCGCCGTAGCTGGCAACGCACTGATCAGTGTCTCCCAGCTCTGCAGGAGACAGGTTTCGACAGATCAACACGGAACTGTGTCCAGTGTTTGCAAAGGCTATATGGCCTCATTCCCTTCACTTCTGTCCTTTCCTCGGAAGACAAGCCCCTGCTTCTTGCCCTCAGTTCTGCAGCCGTGGACAGAGCCTGGAATAGGATTTTGGATAGGGGCAGCCTTGGTTCTCATGCCCATAGCAGCCCCGTATATAGCCCAGGGACCGCGGGCCCGAAAGAAGGCAGAGCTGAGCGCTGGTATCCTCACCTCCCCACCCCCAACATTAGGTGTCTGATACACTTCGATGGAAGGGAATTAGACTCTCGGACCTCCCTTACAAAGCCAGGAGCCACACCAGAAATCTCCGTGCTCCTCATGGGGGCATCTCAGGGGCGACAATCTGGGGGCAGGTGGGGCTGTGCTGGGCTGGCTTTACAGGGTACCTAGGTGGTGGCCCTGGCCCATTTAGCACGGGTTCCCCCCAGTGGGACAACCCCAAAAGAATTCCTGCTCACACTTGCCAATAGCCCCAGGTGAGTGATCTCCAAATTTCTACCAGCCCCCATCAGCGGCACCCTGGGTAAGCTTAACGACCGGCTCTTCAGGAAAAGGACAGTGGAGAAGGCCCCTGTGTGGAGACTGCATGGATTTCTATGGAGTAATTAATTATCCCCAACATGATGGATTTCAAGGACGGCTATATTGAACAACTGATTCACAAAATCCCTACAACTTAACAATCTGCTCTCGAGCTCCCAAGCTGGCAGTACAAGCCGCCCGCCACACGCGGGCCTGACGTCCAGCGTCTCCTGGGCGGCTCTGAATGCTGATTCAAAGTGTGTAATGAGAGGCCCCCGGGTGGCTCAGTCGGTTAAGTGTCAGGTCAAGATCCCAGGGTCCGAGGATCAAGTCTGTATCAGGCTCCTTGCTCAGGAGGGAGACTGCTTCTCCCTCTGCCTGCCCCTTCCCCTGCTTGTATTCTCTCTCTCTCTCTCTCTCTCTCTCTCTCTCTCTCTCTGGTCTCTCTGACAAATAAATACAATCTCTTAAAAAAAAAAGTGTACACTGAATTAAGAAATCATTTGGAATATTCTTTGTATGGTCATGGTTTAGAAACCCATAATATGACTACTAATAAAAATCTTGATAGCATCCTGTGACCCAAAGCAGACTATGGAAAATTGAGAAATCCTTCAGGGAAAAGCAGCGCTGCTGCCCCGCACCCTGAGGGGCAGAGTGATTCTGGCTCCTTCCTCTTTGCCTCCCTTCCAATTAGGACCCAAGTCCTCTTCCCAGGCCTCCTCTTCAGAAAGGGCCTGACAAGCCCCTTCAATCTCCCAGTGGGGGGAGGGGCCGGAAAGAGACTTGACAGGTGTGCCTCCCAGGGGACCTTGCATTTCCAAAATGACAGCAGAAGGAGGAGGGAAAAACTAAACTCCCTACTAGAGAAAGGTATTTAGCACTCTCCCCCAGGCTAGAGGTGCCTGGGGGGTAATGGACTCTCAGTATCCTGACTGGGGTGAGGCCTTTGTGCACAGGCAAATGTATGCAACTGAACTTTTTCAATGCAAGCAGTTTATTGTCTGTGAAGCTGTGACCCAGTGTCCCCCAGGCAAACTGTGGAGAAGGCTACTTGGCTCACCAGCTAGGAACAGACCACGTGGCGCTCAGAACAAGGACAGGGGGATCTGAGGGCGGGGAGAGGCAGGGAGAGCGTAGGGAGACCTCTCAGGCTTGCGAAGCTGCAGGGATTGCAGGGGCCCAGGGAGGGTGAAGGTAGGAGGGGAGGAAATGGTTGTATAAGCTGGCCCGGCAAGCATCCACTGCCTGAATTGTCTGTTTGTGAAGATGAAGGTGATATAATTGGAATCAGAGCCTCAGCTGAACCAGGAAACGAGTGGAGATTTAAATACCAGGATGCAAAGTTGACCAAAGGAATAGGAGAGAAGGAGGGAGTGGGGCTGAGAGGTGGAGATATGGGAGGGAGCTCTGAAGAGAAGGATGGAGGAGGGGTCAGGAGAGAGAGGAGGGGATGTTGGGAGAAAGGAAGGCTGAGGAGGGAAGGAGGGAGAGAAAGAAGGTAGGGAATGAAGGAGGAGGGTGGCAAGGTACTAAGGAGGAGGAAGGAGTGTGGACCAAGGAGGAGGGAGAAGGGCAA